>CM040126.1:191556131-191718347 GCA_022559845.1 Amorphophallus konjac | reverse complement strand
GGTTGAAGAAGCCTAGACTTCGTGAAGAACAAGGGTAAGTTCTTCTATCTTCCATCTTCAGCCAAGCATTATGAAGAAATTACTAATATCTCTTCATATCCCTCTGTAGGAAAACTCTAGTGATCTATCAAAGAACAAAGGTTCTTTGCCTGCTGCTGGTTGCTGCTGTTAGAAGCTTCAGGGTGTTCTTATCAAGATCTTCACGTGTCTTTCATCTTCAAATCCATTATTAAGGTAGGATTTTCTCAAGTTATTGTAGCCCAAATAAGAATTAATGCAAGATATCTATACATAAGCATGGCATGCATACTGTTTATAAGGTTTTATTACGTTCTCTGCAATATTTTGAAAGAAACGCCCTTGATCAGGGCGCTAATTTAAAATACACGACCATGCAGTGGTCGTCAATTTAATATTTGACGCCATGTACGCGGGCGTTAATTTCATAAGACTCACCTGAAAACTGATAATTGATCCTGTTTAAAATTCAATAAATTATGAAATATAGATTCTAATGTCTTGCATACCCCTACCTGTGAATTCCTATTATACTGCAACGACATGTCTCATGTCCCTTGAAATTTTATTTCCTGTAATATTGTAAAATTCTTGAAATTCACGACTTGGACAAAGTCGTTTTCCATATTTTAACGCCCCAGAACAAGGCGTGAATCTGAAAAGTAACGCCCCTTCCTAGGGCGTGTATCTGTTAAAATCCTGAAATTTACATATTCTGTAAAATGGAATTAGAAAGTAACGCCCCTTCCAAGGGCGCGTTTTTGATCTCAACTTTGAATAAACGCCCCCAGGCAAGGCGTGTTTTTGATAAATTAATGAAATAATGAAAATTCTGCAAATTGGCAATATATGTAAACGCCCTCATGTTAGGCGTTAATTATTCAATACACGACTTTACTCAAGTCGTTATTTTACTGTAACCTGATTTCGTCTTGATTCTATTACCGATGGTTTCATATTATACATATATATATATATATATATATCGGCACTATTCTCCATTCCGTGAGTATAGTCCCACTTTTTTTACGTTGATTTATCGATCACACTCAACTCTCATTGACATACAAGCTCTCCATTGGACATTCTGTTCCTTTGGACTAGCGAGTTAGTCATAGAGACCTCCGTAAGACTCCTCGTAGCCTTGGATTCCCTCAAGGCCTACTGAGCTGGTTGTACCCTAAAAACCCATTACACGATCCTTGCCATGTCAATCTAAAGAAACATGGTATACCGGCCCTTATGATTATACAAAGAGTATATCATAAGAAATTCTTAATGGGATGATGATATCATGCCATATCATGTAGTTCTTGTAAACCCCCAATTCTATGATAAGAATGAGGGTATCTTGCTTGATCTTATGTTCATGTGGACCTCAGTTCTATATAAAGAATGTCCATATCGATTTATCATGGTACCTAAGTTAAGGGAACCATATTCTACCTAGTTTTATCGAACTCGTGATTATACCGTTATTATCGCCATTCTACGGCCTTTGTCATATTTTTGGACTCTATTCTATCAATGTTGTCATACGTATCTACAAGCTTGATTATTGAAATTCTATATTGGCTATATAAATAAGAGTGGATGTCAAAACACATGATAAATGCCTGCGCATATAGGGCCCGATCTGGTCCTGGGAGGAGCACCCGAAAGTACTTGTGCCCATGGGAGTTAAAATGATAAGGTATCTGGCATTATATCGAGTACTTGACTTGCTTGATTGGACATTCCACACACATCTTGTACTTGACTCGTACTTGACATGAAATGAAATGCGTGGCCCGAAAAAGGGTAATTTACTTGCTTGCTTGATACATGATAGCCAAAGTTCTTGACATGATTTGTTAAATGTACTTGCTTGAATATCTCGAATAAACTTGTTATCTTGTTGAAAGTTCATGATAAGTTTATCTTATTTCCTTGATACTACATTCTATCTATCCTGTCGTGTTATGCGAGCATGCATAGCTTTATTGCATTCATAAAAATGTAATTACTTAAACCCCTCGCTAGTACTTGAGATATAATTTCCTACTGAGCGTTCGCTCATTCCGTTTGTCCCTTTTTACTTTTAGGTAAGTCCGACGACGATGGAAGTCAATCGGATGGGAATGATCAAGAGTGAAAGTGATAGAGCTTCTACAAGTGTCGTCTAGTCTTTTCTATAGTTTCTTGAGTCAAATATGTATTCTTTTCCTTTTTATTAAACAGAGTATTGGATTTGTAATAGTCTATCCATTATGAAATAAAGGATTGGGTTATCTTGCTATTTTGCGCATCTCTGTCTTTGTGTCGAATACACGACCACTCTGATTGACATGATTGATATAGACACGTCGCGCATCTCCGAGTATCTTCCGCGCTCGGGGCGTGACAGTCTCGATTGGAGATACCAGAGTTTCCTGGAGCGGTTGTCTGGATGACCATCTATCTACCTGTTGCCTTAATTTTTATCTCTCTTGCACCAATTCCACTCAAGGCTTTTCGTCTCTCTCACTCTCCCGTGTCAATCTAGGAGTCGTTGTTAGTCAGTTAGCGTCAAGCATTCACACATTCATTTGCAAAACCAAAACCTATCATATCATAAGCATTCATAACATCCATATGTACATAAGTTGCATCTAAGTACATCAAGCCGGTCCCTCTCTTGGACCCCCACTCTCACCCGAGCCCTCGTGCCTCTTCGATGGCTGGGACATCACAGAGCTCGCCTCCTCTCGGTGCCGTCGGCGCCGCTCCTTCTCGTCATTCCTCCGGTGACCAGAGGAGCTCGTGAAGTACCCTCTGTAGGAGCTGTGCGTGCCGTGCGTACCATGTGTGCCGCTCGGAGCTCCGCTGCACTCTGGCCTCCGGTACATCCTCTCCTAGGCCTCTACAGCACCCTCCAGCTTTACCACTTGGAGCCGGGATCAGTCCCACTTGGCCCGGATCCGCTCCGTCTCCGCGGCCCCAGCTCGGAGTCACTCCAGCTCTGCCTGGAGGAGCGCCATCTCTGTCGGGTCTGCTGTTCTCCAGCTCCCCTCTCAGCCGAGTGATCTCACTCAGGGCCGCCGTCAGCTCAGTCGTCTGCATGTACATGCATCATAGTCAGTTAGTAGCATTTCATAATCATAATCAACTAGAAAGTGTAACCGTTTACTTACCCTCTTGGCAAGTGCCACCTCGGCCTCCTCGGCCCGTATCACCATCCTGTCGAACTCCGCGTCCCACTCAGCACGGTCCGCAGATGGCTGGGAGGAGGAAGAAGGTGCGTCAGCTCTCTAATGCTGGGTCCCCTCGGCTCGTTGCCTTTAGAATTCTAGGTTAGTCAATATCATAACCATATGCACCATTAAGTCTAAGGTTTAGTGAAACTCACCAGGAGGTCCAGCGCCTACCGGAGCTCATCCCTCTGAGAAGGCCCTGGAGCTCGGCGATCCACCCCTGGGGGTCGAGTTGCATGTAAAAAGTCAAGTGTCAGTGCATCATGATCATGACCATAATAGAAAGCATAAGGTTAGATCGTACCGATCGTCGAGCGCCACAGAAGACCTGGTCTCCGTAGCGTCGAGCATAGACCGTCAAGTAGGCCTCCTCGCTCTCAGCTCAGGCGAGCACCACTCCCCCGAGTGTTGTCTAGTACTGGACCTGCTCCACCACTCGAACGGTCCAGTCGATCTCCGTCGCCAATCCCTGAGCGTGTCGTCCCACCCACTCCTCTGGCTTCTCGCGCCCCGGGAAGTCGACCTCTACCTGATGGACCCCGATGGTCCTCATCACGAGCTGGTAGTAGAGGGGCTCCACTACGTTCATGCAGTGGAGCCAGATGTCCCGTCCAGCGTACGCCAGGGCCGCCGCCACCCACTGTTGGCCCTCGTGCCCCTCTTCCTGGTAGGGCGTCCACCGGACCTGTCAAATAGGCAAATTGCATTAGCATATAAGCATATAGTTGCATTTACACAAAGCTTAAGTTCAAGATCTTACCAAAGCGTAGGGTAGCATGTCAGGGTCGTCCTAGATCACCCTGACCTGGCGACGCAGGGATCCCACCTCCCGGGGTGTTGTCCACCGTCTCACGATGGGCAGTCGGTCAGGGTAAGTCTCCTCTCCTCTCCCCAGCCCGGGGAGGTGCACATACGCCCACACCTGCATCGCATTACATAGTCAACATATAGCATTTAATAGAATTTATAGCAATTGCATAATCATTTCAGGAATCAAGATATACCTGGAGCAGTGGGGAGAAGCTGTCGAGCATCGTGCGCCAGCTGGTGGAGCTCAAGGTGTCGAACAGGAAGGCTAGGACTGCGGCCCCACAGGCATACTCCCCAACTCGGTCAACATCCTCCAGCAGGGGAAGTAGCCGGTAGCTCACCACATCTTCCCGAGTGGCCAAGAGGAGCCTCCCAAAGAACAACATCAGGAATCGCCTCAAGACCACATCTGCCTCTAGTCCCGGCGCGACCGCTACCTGCCTCCGCGCTCGCTCTGTCAGTCTCTCAAGATGTTGCTCCGGTAGCTCTCCAGTGGCGATCCCGGCTCCCCTCAGACCAAGGCTCTCCTACAGCATCATCGACTGACGCTCCAGCCGTAGTAGCTCCAGGTCCAGCAGTCTCTGGGCCAACTCCCGGTAGTCCACCAGCATCCTCCCGCTGATCGCCATCCCGTGCACGCGCAGGCCAGTGATGCGCGCCACGTCCTCCAGCATCAGTACCATATGGCCCCATGGGAAGAGGAACGTGCGGCTCACCAGGTCCCACTGGTCGTGTAAGGCGTAGAGAAGGGTAGTGTCGAGCCTCGTCACCTCCACGCCCAGGAACTCGCCGAACCCCATGGCTGCCAGCCGCTCTCGTTGGAAGTCCGACAGTGCGAGGTACACTGCCTGGACATGGAGCCATGAGATCCGGGTCCTCCGCTTTCCCAACATGCATTTAAACAATTTGCATTAGTTATACATGTCATAATAAATCATGCATAAAAAAAAATGCAGTCTGTCAGGTCTACGGTCCCCACTGGGCCGTTTATATCCCCATAACGGTTGGTTTTTTGGCCATCTTCATTTCTGAAAAAGCCCTCTCTATCTACACGGTCATCCATTGACCGTTTTGCCTAGAAGATGGTCCGTTTAGGACCACTCATTCATCTAGACGGCCCAGTATGGACCATTTTTATCTCATGTGTCCATCCCAATAACGGTAGCTCTCTAACCGTTTGGGCGACCAACGGTCCCCAGCAGACTGTGTGATCTCTCCTTCAAGCCCCCCGTTGATCTGAGTCTACACGGTCAATCCATTGACCATTTACCTACTAGACGGTCTGAGGGAGACCGTTTTGTTCTCGACAGTTCAGCTTCTGAACGGTCCGAGGTGGACTGCCTAATAATCTCCATGGTCGTCCTTAGACCGCGTTCACTCCCCAATGCCCCATCTGTTCAACTCCCTTTGAATGGTCCCCCGTGGACCATATAGACTATTGGACGGACCGATTTGGGCCATTTAGTGTTCCCAACGGTCCTATGTGGACCGTTTGATGAACCGGCGGTGATGGCCCAAACGGCCTCCCAACCAGTCCTAAAGGGGTCGTATGCCCCATTACTACACCCTAGGGCTACATGCATGCATTAAAATAGAAATGGGGGAGGTTTTAGGGGGCCTACCTCGGAGGTCCTTCCCGGCTTCTCCACCATCGACGCCACCGCCTCCGGCGACGCTTCTCCTTCCTCAGCCGCTCCGGCAGCCAGCATGGCTCCTTCTGCCTCTGTCACAGACGGTGGGGGTGCTTCCATGGCCGCCTCCGGCGGCGGCGCCATCTCCACCATAGGGGTCGCCGGCGGCGGTGCGGTGACGTCCTCTCCGGCCATCCGACGTGCTTGGCGCGCTAGGGCTTGGTGCTTAAAGCGCATGGACCGAGTGAGAGAGGGGGGGAGATGGCTTGAGAGCTGGGGAATGAGAGGGTGAAGGGAGGAGGGGGATAGCTCCGTTCGGTGGGGGGGTGGGCGTTTCCACTCCCTTCTCCGTCGGTTATGGTGAGGAGGAAGACGATGGGGTGTCGGTTTATTTTTTTTGAAACTGACGATCAGTATACGGTCTATCGATGGACCGTTTAAAGGAAAGACAGTCTGGATAAGACCATTTTTGAGTGACGACTCATTTGTCTATAAGCAATTCGTCCACGATTGTTTATCTATTTGGCGGTCTGTTTCTAGGCCGTTTTAAGCACGTTTGAAATTCAAAGTCTTATTTGCTTATACGGTCTCAATTGGACCGTTTTCTTACTATTGGTGGTCTGGAATGGACTATTTGTATGCTGAAGTGATGAATGAGCTTTAGAGCCTTATTTTGCTGCATTATGTGCTTAATTGATAAATCTTTTATCTTGAATAACCTTGCTTCATGATATATGTGACTAATTACAGCATTAATCCACTTCCATGATCCTGGTCAGGTAAGTATCTCATACCCTATGTCCCTTAATGCATTACTATATGGTATCTATATTATATTATCTTGAGAATCGGCTGGTCATTCACGTGTTCTGGGATCTGATGTTCCCCTTTAACAAAAATGATGATGATCTAGGTCCGCGTGTTTAATCATCGGATAGGCCGTTGGGTTGGGAGGATTGTGGAACGATGATTCTATCTTGCACGCCGTGGTTGTAGATAGTGTCCTGACCCTAGTTATTCCGGTCTAGCAATACTATTCTCGAGTATTTTCTATTTTATGGCATTCTTCGTATTCGTTTTAATGATTTCTTATATTTTAGCCCAGCATGCATCATGCGCATCTTTTGAGCATTCACGGCCCATGATCTATCTGAAAGTGTCCCATCTGTGATGGATGATTGTGCATTCATGGTTTAGGGAAGAGCTATTCCACTCAGAGTCGGAAGGTTTTCTCTGGTGTATCCACCTGGTTTGATTGACTAAGAGTCCCTGTCTGCAGGTTTTTAGTCTGCTTCTTTACTTTTTACTGCTTGTTCGGATTCCCTCATTGGTCGTGGATTGTGTCCCCTGATAAGGTTGCTCGTTTCTCCTTCCTTTAATTTAGTTAGTTTCTCCAGACTGGCGTCATTTTGGTCCGATCATTCCTTGTGTTTGGTTCGGAGTTTCTGAAGATTCCTATCGCTCGTTGGCGAGGAAATGGGTGTCGTTTACCTTAACGCCCGCTTTTCAGTCCGTTCTGGTTCATTTCCGCTTCATCTCCATGTTCCATTTCGCTTTCGCTTCACCTCCGCACGCTCCCCTACAACGAGGATGTTAAGGAGGGGCATCTATTGACACCCATTTTTTGCCTTTGATTTGAGTCATTTTTCTTACCCTTATTTTTGATGTCTCGAGTTGTCCATTACTCATTGGGCCATTTTCAGACATGGCTTTGGGCTTATTTTATGGATATTTCCTCCCTGGCTAGGTTTGCTCTCGAACTCGAGCTTATTGGGCCTTGATTTCACTTGGTCTCTGGGGTAAATGAGCTTATTTATCCCATTTTTACCACCCCCCAGCCTAACCGCGGTCTAGCGATAGACCGTTTGAGATGTTGGGTGGTCATTTTGGAGACCGTTTATATCACTCAGAGTCCTACACCGATTTATCTCCGAATTAATTGACTATTTTCTGAATTTCCATCGACAACCCAATACACGGTCTTGCATTGGGCCATTTATTCAAGTTGAACGGTTCATCATTAGACTGTTTTCATAAACATGTTAGTTTTTTAGATAATTATCTATTTATCTTATTTTTATTGATTTATCACCGACACCAGGTACACGGTTTGGCAATGGGCCGTGTGACTTGTTGGGCAGTCTATCGATAGGCCGTTTGTATCCTGAGAGTCCTACGCCGGATCAGTCGATCTATCCTTTGGGATAAATGGTTTATTTATCTTATTTTCTATTACCACCGACACTCATAGGTGGTCTAGCGTTGGACCGTGTATTGAGGTGGGCGGCCCATCGAGCGACCGTGTCTAAGGCCAAGATCCTTGGACTGGTTGGCTTTTCTCTCTCCACCCGTGGTTTAATTAGGTGATTGTTCCACCTTTTTCTCCGCGGATTCTCAGTCAAATGCGATGCCATTTGATCCTAGTGAAATCTTGGAGTTTTATCTACGATTTATCCTAAAGAATATCGGCCTAATTTTCGCTAAAAAACCCTTAATTCGGGGCTGACATTCAAGGGGCTATAAAGAGCACCCTTGGTCCAAGCTCGCGAGGGGGGGAGATCCAGCGTTTGCGTCAAAGTGCTGCCGAGTTCTTGAGCGGATCTCAGCCAGGGAGGAAGGCTTTCTACGTTCTAATAAGCCTTCGGTTCAGGGAGTAGTCGTTGTTTAGTGTTTTGGTCTAGGCATTTGCATCATTTAGTCATTATTGTATGGTCACTCTTCTCCACTTCAACCATGTTTTTCACTGGCATTTCACATTCTTTCACCCTTCCTACTATTTTTTCACGCCCATAGGGGTTAAAAACCAACCCCCAGGTATTCCCCATTCCATTTATGTGTTTAGTTTCCATTCGTTTGCATGGATATTACACTTCCTAAACTAATTTGGGTTGTGTTTTCTAGTCATTTGTTGTGTCTTGCAGGTCAACAGGAGCTTTAGCACGAGGCCCATTCCCTTTGGCCAGCCAGAAGGGGTGGAGGAGCAAGTCCCTTGGCTTGGAGTCTGGCGGCTTTGCGCGGTCTATCTTCGTCCATCTTCAGAGGTGTGCGGTCCTCTTCGGACCGTCCAGATCCTGCTCACGGCCGGCCTCAGACCATCTAAGCCCCAACCAAGCATTCTTCCCGCGTTCCTTCTCAGCGTTGTACGTGACCTGTCGTTCGGCCGTCTACGTACTTCAGCGGTCTCCAAAGGACCATTTTTGTCCTGTTCCAGCGCTGCATCATTGGCGAGTGTCTTCGTTCTCTCCTCCCCTTTCCAAGGTATGTGGTATTCTTTCGTTGTACTATATATCTTGGTGGCGATCACAACATGCTTCTGTGTGTGGGTAATTCATTGGTTGAATTATTTTGTTCCTTTCATGCTAGTCACTCACACACACATTCACTCTTTTCCCCTTTTAGCTCCATTTCACCTACATTTTTGAGTTAGAGAGGGGAAAGAACATATCTGCACCTATGTCATGAAGCTTCTTGGCCAACTCTATTTGAAAAATTAAAAGGATAGTTTCACCGAGTAAATAGGGGTAATGGCATCTGATAAATATGTACCCTTATGTAAAAAGGTGTCAACTAAGCCTGAAACATACTAGTAAATCCTACTAAGTAACTAGGGTATTGGCGTTTGATAAACGTATACCCTTATGTAAAAAGGTATGGATTCTACTTGACTGTTCTGAATTTTGTGAGCAAATGAACAGAAAAATTTTGCTATAAACCTGTAGATAATTTCAGAACTGTGAAATTTCTTTAGTCTCAATACATGGTCTTGTCTCTCCTAAGAAACTCTTTGAAATTCAGATGTATAAGATGAAGTACGGCAACATCTAATATGCTACATGTCTGTCTAGTTTATTGTTATTAAAAGAATTCAAACAATAATTTTCTTTCAAATAATGCCGTACTTATTCTCTAACTTTTATCATTTTTACTCCATCACATTTTCAAGGCTGCATTATATGAAATCTTATACTTGAAGACTCTGAGCTAAGTTGGCCTTGTTAATGAAAGATTATTTAGTTTGTCAATCATATTTCTTCTCCATCATACTTTCAACTCCTTCTCAAATTTCAGCCTCCTGATCATTCTTTTTGCTAATCGCAAAGGGGGAGAAAAGGTTTGATTTGATGATTTTTGTCATGAGGAGTGTTTGGCAATGGGGGAGTGCAGAGAGATAGTTGCATTTTTTTGCATTCATAGAAGGTCTGTGCATTCTCTCTCTGACACCTAATAAAACTAGTGTTGCCATCATCTAGTGTTGCCATCAAAATTTGCAAGGTTTTGCCATCATCAAAAAGGGGGAGAATGTTGAGGGGAGTTTGTGGGGAAGATTGTGTGGTCTTATTTGATTTATGATCCTCTGAATTTAATGTGTTTTGATGCTGGCAATAGTATATACTGTGCTAAATTTTGATATAGGTAACAATGCATTGTGTTCATAATTTTGATGATTGGCTATTCTGTTTTTGCCTTACATAAGGTCGGTGCACATGTCTATCGCTACATTAGGTCGGTGCACATTCAAACTTTCATTCATATAGGTCAGTGCACATTTTCGTCTGCACTTAACAAAGGTCGATGCACATCGACTAGGCATAGTAGATAAGGTCGATGCTAGTGTGTACATGTACTCACTAAGGTCGATGCTAGTGTGCAGTGTTCACACACAAGGTCAATGCACATTGCTCCTTGTGCAAGACCAAGGTCGATGCACATCCAGTCTATGCAAGACCAAGGTCGATGCACATCTTGGCATCGTAGAACAAAGTCTGTGCACGTTTTGCATTTAGCAAAGTGAGGTAGGTGCACATGTGTTAGCGATAGCATGAAGGTCGATGCATGTCCATTTTGTAGTGTATGAAGGTCGATGCACATTCACTCTATAGTACATGAAGGTCAATGCATATTGCATTTCTAGGTAGAGGCAGGTCGGTGCACATTTACTATAGCGCATCTAAGGTCGATGCTCATTTGATTTTTAGTCATACTAAGGTCGATGCACATCTGCCTTAGTCATTCACACAAGTCTGAGCACATTACTTTTCAGTCAATAAAGGTCTATGCAAGTTTAGTCTTCAAGCATCTAAGGCCGATGCATGTTTACTATTGTGCACTTAAAGGTCGATCAAAGTCTACTTGTGTTACTGTTACAAGTCTGTGTACATTTTTTTATCTTGCATGTAAGGCCGATGCACATCTTACCTTAGTCATAAATAAGGTCGTTGCACACATTGTCTTAGTCATAACAAGGTCAGTGCACATTGTGCTTTTGTACAAACCAAGGTCGGTGCACATTGTGCTGTGTGCTAAATAAGGTCGGTGCGCATATACGACATCTAGAGTCTGAGCACATTTTTGCCTTTGCACATGCATAGCATGGGTTTGTGCACATCCAGAGTTAATGCTTAGTCTAAGGTCTACGCATATACAAGTTTATGCATCTCTAGGGTCCATGCACATGCGACATCCAGGTCTGTGCATGCTTTCAGGTCAGAGCATATCATGCATCATTTGAAATAAGGTCTGTGCATCTTAGTCTGCTCTATCACTTATGTCATAACTCAAGTCTCATAGGCCAATGCATATTGAATATCAAACTACGCTGACAAAGTGTTTGATAAAATGCCTTTGTTCTGATTGGCAGGAACTTAAGTCACTAAAGGACCCAGGATCAAATATGTAAAAGGCAGCATGCCTTACACTTAGCACGGTCACGTGGCTTGAAGTCTTTAACCTCAGGCACATGATCCAAGTCACTAGTACGTGATCCAAGATAGGAATCAAGTCTGATGATTCTGTCACGTGGACAGCATAATTTCATCTTCTGACACGTGGACATCCAGCAGCGCTTTCTTTCAAAGCTTATTGGGCGGGAACGTGTTTTCCACGCGCCCAATCTCTCTCAAACCTATAAATTGAGGCCTGATCGCTCAATTGAGGATACAGATAGAGAAGTAGAAAGAAGGAGTAGAGAGAAATCTGAGAGAGTACTTGATAGAGAATAGAAGCCGAGAGAAGAAGATTAGAAGGAGCAGAAGATTTTAGGAGAGTGTTGCTGAAAAGAAAACAATGTATCGTGGAGGTGATCTGAGAGAGAAGAGTGATTGAGTGAGATATTTCTATACTAACTTTTGGATCAGATCCAGAGTCAGACTACTCGATTGAAGAGCTACATTCTCATTTCTGTTCGTATTCTCTTTTGTTCTTTGATTTTATTTTTAAATCTCTTATAAGTTGTATTTCAGCAGATAGCAAAGCTGTAATGCTCAGTAGTAAGTCAAGCTGTGTATCAGCGGATAACTAAGTTATAATGCTCAACGGACAGCAAGCCGTGAGGCTCAGCGGTCTGGGATTTATTCCCCAAAGCTGTGGATCAGCGGTTTCTAGGGATCTATTCCCCAAAGCTGTGGATCAGCGGTTTACAAGCTATTAGTCAACAGAAGCCTTACTCAATTGAGTAAGGGGTGGACGTAGATCTCTGGATTGAGATCCAACCACCTTAAAAATCTCTTTGCAGTGTGTGTGCTCTTGTGTGTGCTTCTACTTCTTATTCATACTACTACTCATTGAATGCTTAGAACAGATCTCTGAATTTCTGATAAATTCTATCTCTAATTAGATTAGTTCTTCAATGGTATATCAAAAGGCTCAGTCAGAACACTGATCCTTGCGTGAGGAGTTCGTAGATCCAACCTCCGCCTAGTACCATACTGAAGCAACTGGTCATCTTGCTCCTGTCTGCTGGTGATAATTGTACTTCGTTATATCTATTTCATTACTTGTGGCACTTTCATTCTTAGCAGTTCATTTTATTCACACTAGTTTTTTTAAACTGCTATAGATTGTGATATTTTGGGGTAGATCTATTCACCCCCCCTCTAGATCTGATAGTCTTTCGATTCAACATCAAACCATAAAAACCCCATTGAATCGATCGAACTGTCTCTCACCCCGAAAACCTGCAAAATTAACCCCGGCGTGAAATAAACCACTCTCGGCCTCACCTCAGCCTACAAAATGTGGGGAAATGGTATACACGGGCTAGGGTACCATCCACATACCTCCACCGATGATTTCTCACGCCGAGGACGCCAATTCCTCACAAAAATTAATGCCGCTTGAAACCCTGCCGAGTTCGCGAACTCACGAATGAAGAACCCCGCGCCACCGCCCCATTCCTCGCTACATCCTCGCCGCCCCTCGCCCCACGAGCCTTGCCACCTCGCCCTGCTCAAGCTTCGTCGACCGTCGGAGAGAGATGAAGAGAAAGAGAGAATCGAGAGGAGGGGAGGGAGAGAAATGAGATAATGAGGGAGAGAGGGGGGGTAGGTTGGTTTAAATAGAAAAGAAATTCGGGGTTTTAAAATTCAAAAAATACAAAAATGGGGAAAAATTATTCCCACGATCCTCATAAAATGCACAATGCGTCTATAATATCCCGGAGCTTGAAAACACATCGGTTCACCCTACACAGGGGTTCGATGACCCGATACTCAAAAATCCTATTTAATTATAAAACACGATCCGGGACTTACGAAATTGCTCTGAAACCCATGAATTCCGATCCGAAAAATCCTGGGCATTACACGGATTCCTCATATTCTAATCTAAGTTGTTTCCAAGTTTCTTGTGCAGTTGTATTGGCTGAGACACTGTAGAATATTTCCTTTGAGAGTCCACTGTTAGGAAGTGTTTGGCCCTGGCATTGAAAGAGATCAAATTTATCAGTATTTGTTCAGTTTTCTCTGGGCCAAGTGACAGTGAGGTTTCCCTCCTCAACTATCATCCATGAGCCATAGTCTTGACTACTGAATTATGGAGGCCAGTCAACAAAGTGACCTTTGATCATAAAAGCCATTTATGATCGTTGCTCTCAGATCGTGAAATCTTTAGATATATGAGAGATTTGGCTCTGATTCCACTTGTTACTCAGATATTTGACTGTTTGAACCAGAGGGGGGTGAATGGGTTATAAAAATTAATAGCATTATAATAAGCTTGAAACTCAGTGATATGCAATAGATGCAAGTTCCTGGATAGAATGTGAGTTATAAAAGAGTGCTATAGGTAACAATGTGAGAAAATTGTAAGATCAGCAGCACAATTATAAGTGGAAGTTGGTGTTAACAAATGGTGTGTGATAAAGATAGAATGATGAAATGAGTTCAGAGTGAATGAAGAACAAAACAAGCACAATGTAGTCACACAAAAAGAATCTTACAAAAGAACACCAAGATTTATACTGGTTTGGCACTGACCTCTAGTCAGTCCTACGTCTAGTCCCTAGTAACCACTAGGAGTTCCACTATCTCCTCCAAATCGGGAATAGTACAAAGGCTATTTTTGCTCAGTTGTTCAGCTCACTATGGGCATCCCCTCATTAGGATCTCAACTTATTTATGGGTTAGCCAGACCCAGCCAATTTGTAGGCTTGCCAAACCTAGTTGTTTCTGCTGGTGTTCAGCCACACCCCGGGCATCCTCTCACAAGGACCCTAGCTACTTTAATGGGACAGCCAAACCCAGGATATCAAGCCTCCTGTAGGCACTCTTACCTTCAAGCAAGGACTTCTCCCCTCAAGGAGAAGTGAACCACTTGTTAAGTGGGTTTACACATATGTAGCCTCTTAAAAGGCAGAGTTGTGTATAATAAGCACATTAATATTCAAGCCGAAGAAATCAGAATAAGACACTACACTCTTGAACAGAAAGCAAGGATTAAAGAAGAGGTAAGGAAAGATTAGAATGAAGATCATGTCTAGCTTCTTCTTCACATCGAGTACTCAGTAATAATGGTGGTTGAGACTTGAATTGGCTTTCAACTTCTCTCAACCCATGCAATGTAATCTTGTTGAAAAGATGTGATCGTGGATACAGATGCTCGACCTTGCTTGGTTGGTTGGCTGGAGAATGTGTGATCATGTTTGTTCTCACCAACACCTACTAGCTTCTCTTTCTGCACACTACTTCATTTTATAGCTCTCTCGGCATGTTAATCCGTTAGAGACATCTTGGAAATCGTTAGGCTCAGTTGGGTATTCGTTAGACTCACCCAGGAAGATGTTAGACACATTTTAGAGTGAGAGCAACTTTGTTGCCCTTAGACTTATAGCTGTGCAGAGGTCTCTTCTTATTGAAGTTTTCTTGGTGAGCACTCTTTATGAGAAGTCTATAGAAGGATAGAATATAGATCCTCCTTTTTGTTCTTTGAATATGTTTCTGAGGAGAGGATCCTTCTTTTCAACGTATCTTCTTGCAGTGTCCTTTTCGTAGGTTCTCTTTTCCATCCTGAGACCGTCAGACTGTAGAGGTTAGAAAAGTGCTGCATAAAATATTTGCTACTCTCCTACAAGTCTTGAAACATGTCCCTTGAATATGCCATTGTTAGTAAAGCCTAAAATAAAATAAACACTATACCTTTCCTAGCTATTAGTCAAGTGTACATCAGGTTAGAAGAACAAAGTACTATAAATTCAGCAACGTTTGATGCATTTGAAATTTGAATTTTTGCTGAAGGCCGCTCAATTATAGACTTAGTCGATATGTTATTAATTAGAAGATAATAAGATAGTTGATATGTTTTAGTTCATTTTGTTATAGTGACTAAGTTGAGTTTGTGCAATGTACTACAATTATCGGGAAACGTTTTATATTGCAGCTATCAAAAGGTATCAGATAGCTTTACAATTAAGTGCAAGTAATTGTTTAATCATTATTTTAATCAGTGAAGAAATTTCTTTCAATATGCTGACTAAGTTGATTCCAGAATATTTTAGCTATCATGAATATAAGGCCAACGTGAGAAGTATAGATGATATTTATTAAGTGTAGATTTGTTCAAGCATGTAGCTATCATATATATTTAGAAATGATGTATAATCAGATAGTTGGTATATATTAATCTTTTGATTAAGTTAGAATTACAGTTATTTTAAGAAATGAGAGTATAGGACAGATAGCTGTTGAGATTTAGTTCCGTGCTCATTTTATGTTTCTACTTTCACAATGGGCTATGTTGAAGAGTATAGCTATCCATAGAGTAAAGAAATATAAAATAGATAGCAGACATGTATTTTCTTAAATATAACAGCTATTATAAATGATAAAGAAAATATAATCATAACTGAATAGATTTTTTGCGCTAAAAGGATTTTATCAATTCAGTTTTATTAAATCAATCACTAGAAATAAGGAAGTAAAACTTAAATAGCTGAAGGAACTGTGCACCTAAGTTTTCTTTTGATAGGTGATTAGAACATGCTAGTCGAAGTTTAAATGTTAAGATAGGCAAAGCTTTCAAAAGATAGTCGAAGTTTGTTCAAGATAGGCAAAACTTTCAGGATAGGCGAAGTGAAAAAATAGGCGAAGTGATTTATTCCTTTAAAAAATAAGATAGGCGATTACCTTTCGCCTAAGCCAGTGAGATAGGTGAAATAACGCCTATGTTGAGTCTTTTCAAAAAGATAGGCAAATTAGTAGGACAGGCGATCTTGCATCTATGTGACTTAGATATCGCCTATGTGCTTGAGATAGGCAGAAAGATAGGTGAAGAAGCGCCTATTTTACTAAGCTAGGCGATACATATAGGCGAAGTAACACCTAAGTGAATTATAACGCCTATGACTTGTTTGTTTACTTGAGATAGGCGAAGTTCTCAGTGCCTATGACAACTTAGATAGGCGAATCAGACAGGCAGAGAAGCGCCTAAGGGATATAGCGCCTATAGTTGACTAAGTTAATGACTTAACCTATATATCAGAAATGTGAGCTATAAGCACCTAAGTTCCGATCGCCTAAGTATGATTTTATCGCCTATGTTTTGTTTCTGTGCCTATGAGATTTATAGTGTTTGTAGCGCCTAAGTCATTTTATATCGCCTGAGTGATTATAACGCCCATGTTATGTTTGTGACTATTTTAGCTGATTTCTTAAATTATTTTTGCTACATTTGTTTTTCTTCTCTTATTTTTCAACCATTTCATTCATCAGCCATTTCTGATCTTTTTGTCATCACGGAATAATATGTGTTCATCAGTAATATTGTTATCACCAAAATTGATAAAGATAATCTTTGGATCAACAAACCGGCCACCCTGGTCGGTCGTTCGGCTGGGATGATTGTTCGACCGGCTCGTTCGACCAGCCAGCCTGGGTCAGTCGACCGATTCTTCTAGAATCGGTCTATTCAGATCAGCCCCAAATCGGTCGACCGAACCCCATGATTGATCGACTGATTCCAGCGATTTCTCAGTGGGAGCTGTTGTGTCCATGTGTTTTGATGATGACAAACTATGACTCATTCATGAGTCTTCATGCCTTGATAATACTATGTGCAGAAGCATAGGTTGATTGTAGAAGCATAGGTTGACAGTGTGAAGCAGATGTTGCTAAGAAGCAAGACTCAAGTCGACTTGTCTAGAAGAATAAGTTGACTTGGACAGACTGTAGTAAAGCAAAGAAATAAGCTATGACGATATTTCTTAAAGGAGGAAGTCAACGCAACATATCCAAAGTCAACGCAGTAAGTAGTAAGTCAGGGTCAGCAATTCAACATGCCAATAGAAGCAAGAAGTCACAAAGCCAACAAAGTCAAGCTAGTTTATCCTGAGTCATCCGCCAACTGTAAAGAATAGTGGTGACAAATAACTTCATAAGGGTGACAAATAGAGGCATAATGGTGACAAATAGCTTTGTACCGGTGACAAATGGCTTGGCACAGAAGAAAAAGAGCAAAGAAGAAGAAATGGTAGAAGGAGAGTCGACTCCAAAGACACCCGTCAGTAGATGTGAATAAGGGTGACAAATAGTCACACAAGGGTGACAAATAGTCACACAAGGGTGTAAAATACTCTACTAAGGGTGAATAATAGATCGACAGGGGTGACTTATGAAGAAAATGGCTAAGGCAGCAGAAGGCAACGGCTATCAAGATAAGTGTGACAAATAGGTGCCTAAAGGAGTAAAATGGACGATAAGGGTGTATAATAGCTCATTAAGTCTGACAAATAGCTGCCAAGGGTGAAAAGTGGGCAGCTCACGTGAGTTAAGTGGTCGTGTGGTTTAAAAGACCAAGCCCTTGGCACGTGATCCCAGGTCTGACATACCACTTGGCAGTTCTCTGACAGAAGAATATTCCTCCTGCCACGTGGACAAATGGAAAAAATGGCAGAATCAGTCTCTGTTATCCAGAAGAATTTTGGAGGTCTATTTTACATATTCTCGCTAAAAGCTTTTTACCTTTGCTCTACATATACATGTCTTCTTCGTGAGAAGAAGGGCTGCGAATAGTGAAGCAAAATTAGAAGAGAAAAAGAGAGAGCATAAGAAGAGAGAGAGAGAGAGCAGATCTGAGAGAGAAGAGTTTGAGAGAAGAAGAAGAGAAAGAAGAGAAAGAGGGAGCTCGTAAGAGAAGAAATTAGTGTACAGCCAGAGATCAACTAAAGACTTGATCGTGTGTGGCTTCTAGATCAGATCCAAGCCATTTTGCTCCTTGAGAGCTACATTGTTTCCTGCTTTCGTATCTGTTCCTTCTTGTTTTTATTTTAATTTTTTTTCTTGTTCTTACATCAAGCTGTGAGTTAGCGGACAACAAGCTGTGTTGCTCATTGGTCTTGTAGCAAGCTGTAAAGCTCAGTGGTGTAAGGATTTGTTCCTCTGTGTAGCAAGCTGTGATGCTAACGATTCAAGGTGTGAGTTAGCGGAATCCTCACTCAGGTTGAGTGGGGGGTGGATGTAGGTAGACTGAGTGTCTGGTCGAACCACCTAAAAATCCCTTGTGTATGTGGTGTGCTTCATGTGTTTGATCATTTTCTTCTACCTCCACTTCATAGGTTGATTTGAGTGCTAAGTGTTCGAGACATGTCGTGTGCGAACCATTATTTGCATTTCTTCACAGGCTATCGTGTGAGCTCTTTTATGCATTCTATCCTTTAACTATTTGACGTTGTTTCTGAGCGAATCAAGTGTGCAGAGTAGTCTGCTAGTTAGTTTCCATTCGTTTCATATTTGGGTAGGGGAAATTTTTTATTGAGCATAGTTTTTATCTAGGGATCTATTCACCCCCCCTCGAGATCCCGGCCTTGCACCCAATAGTTGGTATCAGATCAAGGTTCCCCAACATGTGGTCCAGTGACCAGGGGAGATCTAATGAGGTGCAGTCTCATAGTTTTCAAGCTGAAGGTTCTTCGATTAATAGACCACCATTCTGTACTGGCAATAACTATCCTTATTGGGAGAACATGAAGCAGGTCTTCATGCGAGCTCAGAGCCATGAGATGTGGAGAGTCATTGAGAAAGGACCATATACTCTCCCAGAAAATGAAGATGGCTGGACAAGAGAGCAAATCCGCCAGTCAATAGTAAATTGGAGCACCCTCAATGCAATGTAGTGTGCCATCCATCCTGAAGTGTTCTGAAGGGTCTCGACATGCAAATTAGCTAAGGAGATGTGGGACCGGTTGGAGGTAATTTACGAGGGTACAGCTAAGGTAAGGGCTACCAAAGCTAATTTGCTTGTTTCTGAATATGAGATGTTTAGAATGAAGCCTAGTGAGTCTATTTCTAAAATGTATGTTAGATTTTCTAGAATAACCAATGGTTTGAATTCACTTGGTAAAAACTATTTTGATAGTGAGCTGGTCAGAAAGATTTTAAGGTCACTTCCTCCTGCGTGGCATACCAAAGCCACTATTATTGAGGATTCTAAGGATCTGTCTACTATGAAAGTAGACGAACTAATTGGATCATTGATGACCTATGAAATGAACTTTAGGAGGAGTGAAGATGATGATAAGAAACCCAAAATGAAAGTTCTCATGGGTTCAGATAGCAATGGAGAAAGTAGTGAGGAATCAAGTGAGTTGTCTACAAGTGAACAAGCATTTCTCACTAGGAATTTTAAAAGGTTTTTAAGAATGAGAGGTATGCATAGAAAGAATAGGAAAAGTCAGCATGTAAATAGAGAGTCACATGACAAACCTGAAATGTAAAAAAAGACTTACAAATTCACTTGTTATTATTGCAGGAAACTGGGTCATGTATGAGATGAATGACCAGAACTGGTAAATAAGATTTCTAAGACCAAGGAGAAGAAGCAAAAGGCTATGGTTACAACTTGGAGTGAAGAAGAAGAGAGAACTTCAAGTGAAGAGGATGAAGGGAAAATTTGTGGACTCATGGCAAATGCAAATGAAGATGATGATGAGGTAAACAATCTATTTGAAAACTTCTCCATAGATGAATGGGAACATGCTTATACTGTTTTGTTTAAATCACATGAAAAAATAAGAAAACAAAACAAAGCCATGAAAAAGAAGTTGAATGCAGTCATTAATTCTAGCTCTGAAAATTTAAATTCAGATGTGTTGAAAATTGAAAATGACAATCTGAGAAAACAATTAAAAGATTTTCGTGCAGTCTATTTTGAATTGGAAGATTTAAAATCTGAAAATAAAAATCTCAGAACTCAAATTGAGGAAGCTAGAAATCCATGTTCAAACAACTCTGCATGCAATGAATGCTCATTTGTGGGAGAACTGAATGAATCAGTTCACTTTGATTTAGAATGGCAAAAGGAATTAATTGCTTCTTTGAGAGAAGAGAATAGAAATCTGCTTGACAATAAAGTTGAACTTGAAAAATTGGAGGAGTAATTAAATGAAAAATTAAGTTCAATGCCCAATAATGAAAAACAGATTGAAGAAATTGAAAACTTGAAGGAACAAAACAAAATTATGAAATAGCTGAACATTGTCATCTCTGAGAGATTACTTGCTCTAGAGAAAAGAAAAGTTGTTCTAGATGAGGAAAACTCTGAGAAGCTGGAAAATCTGGAAAAAAAATAGAAAGCCTCAAAACGGTCAATCAAATGTTGAATGAGAAAGTGGTCCACTGTGAAGAAGAGATGGCCAGTTATGAATTCAGTATTTCATCCCTCCAATTTGAGAATAATGATCTACATGAATCTTTGTCCAAGTTTGTTGGGGGAAAGAATAACTTAGATAGACTCCTTGGAAGTAAGGTGAACTTCCAAAAGGAGGGATTGGGTTATAATTTTTCAAATAAAAATAGTTTTGGAAATAAACTTTATACTTCATTTGTGTGCAGCTCTGGGCAAACCAACACATCAAACTCACCCATCTTTCAGTTTACTGCCCATAAGGACCCAAAACAAGCTGTAAGTCAGAAAATTCCAAAACAAACTAAAAAACTGAAAAAGAATAATGACTTGCAAAAAAAAACACAAAAACATTCATGCTACTACTACCACTATGTATGTACAAAATTATAACACACACACACACATGTACACAAAAAAAAATTTCATGTCATTATTGTGGTAGAGTTTGTCATTTAATGCATGATCGTAGAGTTATGAGACAAGATGATCGAAACATTGGTAGAATGCATACTAGGAGCTTTCATGTTAAAAATCACACTATTCAGGAAAAGAGTAACAAATGTTTTCATTGTGGTAAAATTGGACATATTGCTGCAAAATGTTGGTTTGTTCAGGGAAGAAATTTTCATGGTAAACATGCTCATTTCGTTGCAAACAAAAATGTCTTTGATAAAAATAAATTTGTTTCAAATCGTAGACATCTTGCATGTTACTACTGTGGAAAACCAGGGCACTTAATGTCTGATTGTTATTGGATGCAGTCTGATAACTTTAATGCTTGGAAGTCATGGAAAGCACCAGTGAGAGGTGCTACTAACTTTTCAGGACCCAAGAGATCTTGGGTACGTATGTATGGAAAATGAGATTCCGTTTTGCATGTGTGCCTTGAAGAAGGAAAATAAATAAAAGGGGTTCAATAAATTCAAGGCACATGCAGCTTGGTAAAAACCCCAATTTCTATTTTTCATTGTTATATTTGCTTATTGTTATTTCCCTCTTGATAGCTGCATATCTGATTAGATTAGATTCCTTGTTTAAATTGGTTGAATAATTTAGGGGGAGTTGAAATAAATGGAATTGCATGAGTTCTCATCTCTGCATATGTAATTTTGCATTCTCATGAAAAATCAGTTGCATACATATTTCATATCTGCATATGCTTATTTGCATTGTTATGCTTCAAAGAAAATTTGTTGCTCACATAGGATTGCACTGCATTTATTTTTGCATTGTCTTGCATGATCTTATGGTATATAAAATGGTGTTATGAATAAAGACAGGTTAGCCCTATCTGGAAGCTTTCACCATGCGATAGGTGATCTTAGAATCTAAGTCCTCTGCCTGGTACCATGGATCTTAGTTAACCTCTCTACATATCCTTGTGTCAAAAGGTCAAAATGATCATTTGAAAAGCATGCATCTATTTAGGGGGAGTTGGCATTCCTATAAACATGCACAAATTTAGTATGAGTCAATGCATATAATTATTAGTTCATATTCTATTCTGTGACGGTCTCTTAAGTTGACTTCTTGTTAAGCTCAAGTCGACTTATCTGTGAAAAATTCTTGAACTTCACTGAACTTCATGATTCTCACTTTAATGAAAATTGTTCCAACCATTTCTTTTTTGAACTCTCTGAAAATCTGTCATCTATTCAGGTTGCTCATTCCTAAGTCACCTATTGATTGTTGCTTAGTTTTAGTCATTTTGATACCTGCCCATTTGTCTTGCTTATGCCTGAAGTAACCATGTCAGCTACTCATCTAAATACATTTGTCTGCTCAATGCTATGAAATTCCAAAATTCGTTGTCTACTTGCTGAATTATTTTTGGTTGCCACTTAAAACTTTCCTTATTCATCTGAAATTTAGAAGATTGCAAATATGTTCCTAAATTCATTAGTTTAAGCAAACCTCACAAAGGAATCTTCTCTTATAAGACCATATGATGTCCCATGAATAAAACTGTTGGTTTGAGCTTCATGAATACAAGAGTTTAACATTTTGACATTTATGAAAAAGATTGTGTTCAGAACTTAATAGGTCTCAACCAATTCACACATGTTGTGTCCTGTGCACTTTCCTAAGATCTGAAAATTTAAGGATAAGACAATCTTGGCTGAGAAACTTGAATTAAGAATTGTTCTTAAACATAAAATAATTTGAAAAAATTCCAATGGACATCACATGATAAAATCATGAATTAATGCTCAAGGTAGAGCAATGGCAAAGGGTTCACTAAGAAACTAGATCCTTCATCAAAGAAATGAAGTGAACTATGGCATGAGGTGCCTTTGCTATCTCTATTCAAAATGAGGCAGGATAGTTAGTCTCACTGAGTAACTAGGGGTGCTGGCGTCTAACCAATGTGCACTCTTATATAAAAAGGTGTGGACTACACTTGACTGTTCTTAAAATTTTTTATGAGCCAAAAGAAAAATCTAAAAGTATGACCAAAAGGTTAGAAAAAATGTTATAACCCTAAGGACAAAAAATTAGAAATGTTGAATGTGTTTTATGTCAATACTAGTCTTGAGTTACTCCTAAGAGAGTCATTGATTTTGAATGAGTAAGATTAAGGGAGGATAAACAAGATTTAAACATGTAGTCTTATTTTATGCTTATTAAATCTGAATGCAAAATGTTTCAAAGAAGTTTAATTGATAAAATCTACATTTATTATACTTAAACCAAGCAGAAAATAAAGGGTTGCATCATAAGAGTTCATATAATAGAAGAGTCAGACAATTCAAAGCTATTCTAATGAATGTTGTTTCATGTTGTAAATTGTAGAAACCCGATAATTAAAAATTAAAATTTTCATGAAATAATTAAATTACATTTTTTCTATATGATATAAACTAGTTTATTAAATTTACTTGAATTAACTAGAAGTAAATAGATATTAAATGCTTTAAACCTTAGATAAATCATAGAAAGCCCAATAAAAGTCCATGTAATGAACTAGAATTACAATTGGCCCATTGGATAATCCATAATGGGTTGGATTAGTAGATTAAAAGATTTATTAAAGGTTAAACTAACCTAATTTCGTAACATGTGTTTAATATGCAATTTAAAGGATTAAAATAACCCCATTTCTAGAAGGGTGACACAAAAATTGACCCTTACCTAATAGTTCTTGAAGATCGCGCTAATTTATTTCTAAAGTCAGAAATGGGGGGTCAAATAAAATAATTTCAAAACGAACCACGGCACAAATAAATAAATAAATAAATAAATAAATAAATAATATAGTTTTGTATTCACACACAACTCGAGCCCACATCCTATGCCCCTTGGGTCCTGACCCAAGAGTGAGCTCTCCAACATATAAAGTCATCCAAGTTTTCTAAACTTCCAATGTGGGACTAAAGATTAGTCACTACACATTATGAACACAATATGAATTATAACATTTGGAATCTCTAATAATTATAAGTATTTAGTCACCAAAAGTAAGAAAATATAATATTAGCATGTTTTAATTCTGACAGCATGCTAAAAATTATTTTTGTAGAATGAAATTATTTTTACATGTAAAAATCTAATTTTAACCATATTAGTAAATTAATGCATTGAAAAATATTTCCAGCATGTTAAAAATGACTTCCAACATGATAAAATTATTTTATACATATTGAGATATAAAAATTATTTTCATCATGTTAAAATCTATTTAAAACTATTTTTTTGTGCATCCTAAACCTAATTTCCTATTAAATAATTAGTAAATTGATGCATGAAAATTACTTCCAGCATGATAAAATTATTTCTAGCATGTTAGAATTATTTATAGCATGTTAGATTTATTTTTAGCATGATAGAATTATTTTTAGTATATTAAAATAATTTTTCAACATGATAATTCTATTTTCCTATCAAATAATTAGTAAATAAATATAGAAAAATGATTTTCAGCATGATAAAAATTATGTTGTTATCAGAGAATTTCTGTAATCAACATGGTATACTTATCTTTATCATATTATCAGTAAGTTAATGTGTGAGAATTATTTTAGCATGTTAAATATTAATTTTAGCATGTTAAAAATTAATTTTCAGCATGTAAAAATTAAATCCAGCATGAAAATTTAATTTTTATCATCTTATCAGAAAAGTAACGTATTAAAATTATTTTCAGCAAGTTATAATTATTTTTGGCATTAAAAAACTATTTTTATAACCAAATTCTGATTTTTATAATAAATCACCGTCTTGGCTAAACTAATGCATCTCTAATGTACAAAAAACTTCCTGTAAATATTTCTAAACACTTTTAAACCAAATGCACACAAGATTAAACCATGGAATTAAATTAATTCTATTAAACTCTACTTACTTGAATTTTCTTCCTAGTGATCGTTCTTTCTTGAATTCCACGACTTAATGTCGTTAAATATGATGCCTTAAAATTATTATTCACTCCTCTTGCTACTTCTGAGATTTTTACTAAATCTGTACTTTTTAAAAATGGGTTTATTCTTGAAATTCATTGGCCATAGTGTTAAGTGGATGTCTAAACGTACTTGGGATCTTATGATCCACTGACCAAATGCCTGGCATTAATAGGGCCCGGTCTGGTCTTGGGAGGAGCGCCCGAAAGTACTTGTGCCCATGGGAGTTGATTGACCACGGTGTGGCATTGCACCGAAGTGTATGACTTGCTAGATTTTACGGCATTCCACTATTTGTACTTGTTACTTGTTTACTTGAAAATTACATGAATTACTTGACTTGCGTGAAAATAGTCAATTACATGAAATTCTTTACTTGTTCAAAGTCATTACTTGAAAATTCATCTTGATATCATATTATCTCAATTACTTAGAAATTCCATTCATGTTTATACACTTCCCGATATAAGTTAGAAAATTGCTTAAATTGTTAATACTTAAAGATTGCCTGGTTCTTAGAGATATAAAATCTTACTGAGCCTTTAGCTCACCCTACGTTTTGGTTAATTGTTGCAGGAAATGAAAATGAATAAGGGAATGGACAAGAGTGAGAGAGTGATTTTCTTTTTTACCTAGGTTTATGTAGATCATTAGTATTTTTACAAGAATGATGTACTTTGGGATTGGAAGTTGTAATTACCTTTATGGCTTATGAATTAGTGATGTAAACTTCATTTTGATGGAATAAAAGTATTATTTTCCCATTCATTTCTGACTTTAGAAATAAATTTGTACTTGCTCTGATTCGACACGATTGTTTATAACAAGTTCGCGTCCCGATATTCCGCGTCGGGGCGTGACATAAATCTTCTAATCCAATAATTTTCTTGAACTTCATGTCATCTGACAAATTCTATTTGCCCAGAATTCTGATGTTATTCCTTGCCTACTGTAATCCATATTGAAATTCTTTGACTGTTTCCCATCTCTCAAAGGGGGAGTAGAGTCTGCTGATATTGACTTTTGAAACTCCTGCAAATGCCTTGATCTCCTCACTTGATATCTAATTCTGTATTTTGATGTGAACTTATTACATTATCATCTGTGCATTAAACTCATTCTTTTGATGATGTCAAAGGGGGAGACTTTATTGAGTCAATCTAAGGGGAGAGAGTTAGTTACATCATTAAGGGGGAGAGATGCTATTTTAATTTGTTGTGATTGATTATTGATTACACTGTTCATAATGACTCATAGTTGTCATCATCAAAAAGGGGGAGATTATTGTGTCCCTGTATTTTGATGATGACAAACTATGACTCATTCATGAGTCTTCATGTCTTGATAATACTATGTGCAGAAGCATAGGTTGACTGCAGAAGCATAGGTTGACAGTATGAAGCTGATGCTGCTAAGAAGCAAGACTCAAGGAGACTTGTCTAGAAGAAGAAGTCGACTTGGACAGACTGCAGTAAAGCAAAGAAATAAGCTATGAGGATATTTCATAAAGGAGGAAGTCAACGTAGCACATCCAAAGTCAACGCAGTCAGTAGTTAGTCAAGGTCAGCAATTCAACATGCCAGCAGAAGCAAGAAGTTAGTCAACAAAGCCAACAAAGTCAAGCTAGTTCATCCTGAGTCATCCGCCAACTGAAAAGAATAGTGGTGACAAATAACTTCATAAGGCTGACAAATAGAGGCACAACGGTGACAAATAGCTTTGTACAGGTGACAAATGGCTTGGCACGGGAGAAGAAGAGCAAAGAAGAAGAAATGGTAGAAGGAGAGTCAACTCCAAAGCCAACCGCCAGTAGATGTGAACAAGGGTGACAAATAGTCACACAAGGGTGACAAAAAGCTATATAAGGGTGTAAAATACTCTGCTAAGGGTGAATAATAGATCAATAGAGGTGACTTATGATGAAAATGGCTAAGGAAGCAGAAGGCGATGGCTATCAGAGATAATGGTGACAAATAGGTGCATAAGAGAGTAAAATGGACGATAAGGGTGTATAATAGCCCATTTAAGTCTGATAAATAGTTGCCAAGGCTGAAATTTGGGTAGCTCACTTGAGTTAAGAGGTCGTGTAGTTTCGAAGACCAAGCCCTTGGCACGTGATCCTAGATCTGACATACCACCTGATAGTTCTCTGACAGAAGTGTTGAGTCTCTCCATATGATTTTGATGATAACAAAACCGTGAACTCTAAGGATTGTGGATCTATGTCTTGGCTTGTCCTTGACCATCCAAGTTATATAAAAACACCTCTTGGGGGAAAGAAACCCTAATCACTCAAGGGAGATCAAAGGGGGCTGCTGTAGCGACCCGGATTCGGATACCCGGTGCACCCGGTATAAATACCGAATACACGTGATACCACATGGGACCCGCGAGGCCTCCCAAGCGTAGGAAAGCGCCGAAGGGAAAAAGGAGTGTGTGGAATACATTGAAGCCAGCAGACATAACAGTAAGCAATTAAATTTCATTAGATTGGATTGCTAAAGTAGCAGAAATAAAATTACTTTTTCATTAATGAGTCAAATTTACAATTATACACAGAGTCCAGCCCCAAAGGAAAGACAACAAGTACAGTCTGACAGAAAAGAAACGTACATATTGACACCCGTTTTATGCCTACAAGTTGAGTCCTTTTCTTATCCCCTTGATAATGTCCCGAGTTATCCATTACTTTGAGGTATTTCCTTGATGGTGTTTTGAGTATATCTATTCATTACCAAGCTTCTTACTCCCTGGACGGGGTTTGTTTGGAGTCAGTTTTCCCTTGGCGTACATCCTGATGATAGCGGTTCTCTCTAGACTGCTATCACCTGGTAGCGGTCCTATGAGGACCGCTTTCATCCTGCGACCCATTCCTTTGAAGCTGACCCGGTCAAACCTTATCCTCATGCCTGGTAGCGGTTTTGACCCGACCGTTTCCATTGTTCGCGGTCGTGCGATAGACCGCGTTCACCGCCCAAGCCCAGTTCCGTCCGAAGCTCCGTTTTCTTCGCCCGGGGGTGTCTTAGGACTCTATCTTCGAGAGAGTTATGGCCCCGGACGGGGGCTGGACTCTCTTGGATGATTATTCTTCGTTTTTTCATGAGTTTATCCTTTGGAAAACTCTGGAATTCGCCCCGCGGAACCCCAACTCGACCTAGGGTTTCTAAGGGATCGATATATAAGGGTTGGCTTCTTCCTCACTTCGGGGGGGGGACTTTTGGGGGATTCACGCCGAAACTCTGCCGGTCCGGGGAGCGATCTTCTGCTAAGGGACCATGCTGTTCACGTTCTAAGCATTCTCCGGTCCAGGGAGTATCTAGACCCTAGTGTTCAAACCCTCCTTCGTCATTCCTTTTCTTCACATTGCATCACTATTCTTGCATTGTCTCGTGTTGTTCTATCATGTTCTAGTCATTCGTTGCATGTTTAAACATCCCTCCCACTGTTTGTCACGCCCCACAGGGGTTAAAAATCACCAACCCCCAGGTACTTGCCCCCCCTTGTTATGCGTTTTAATTATTATAGTTTGATAGATATTGCACTACTTGTAGATCTAATTGGGTTTGTTTTCTTTGTGTCTTCATCCTTCCTTGCAGGTTTACAGCACATTCAGCACGAGGCCCCTCTCTCTTGGCCGGCTGAGAGAGACGGAGGATCGACCCACAGCCCACGTTTTTGGGTGATGGTAGCAGTCTGGGACGAACCGCCTTCATCAGGTAGCGGACGTGCGACCAACCGCCTTCACCTTTCAGCATCCCGCTTGCGAGTGCCGCTATCCTTCTCCTTTCCAAGGCTTGTAGCTCGGTCTTCCTGAGGTATTAGTCTTGGTGACGATCACGGTCAATTCTCTACTCCTCGTCCCCCCTCTGTGTTTCATGAAAGTTCATGTCTATCAGTATGCTTACATTATTTAGTTAGGGGACGTCGCTAGATTGAAACACATATATATATCGACACCCCTTTTTTGGCGATCACGGTGGGACACCACTGCCAATCGTGCTGTGTACTGTATCACCTGCTTTTTACTATTGTTGAGAACCTCTGTGGGGTTTCCTGTTCCTGTTCTGGGTGTTTTCTGTGCTCTGGCGTAGAAGCGGTCTGCTGACAGCCGCTTACGTGTTGTAGCGGTCATCAGAGGACCGCTACCTGTTACTCAGGTGCACACTCCAAAACCTTCTGCCATAGATCATTATGTGTTACGTTCTGGAGTGTTATTTTATGCTGTCCGTGCATCTGCACGTTGTCCTCATTATTGTTATGGTTATTTCCTCTGACATATGGTTTATTGCTCTGGCCTCCTTCCGGGGTTTCTGCTCCTGTTTGGCTACTTTTGCTTTCTGACATAACGCGGTCCTGCGCCGACCGCTTACAGGTGTTAGCGGTCATCATAGGACCGCTACTGTTCGCCCAGGTACGCACCCGAGGTCCCTTTCTGTAGCCCATTATTTCACTGCGTTTGAGGGTCCTGAGTGCTGTTTGTTCCTCTCTCTGTTGAAGTAACTGTTTATGTTATTGTTTTCATCTTGATTACTAGTCTTTTAGGTCAGAATTTGCATGCACTCTGGTGCGCATAGGGGCATCCATCTGTTTCCATAGTAGTTGCATTCCTACCGAGGTAGGGTTTCCTCTCGTCTCCATATTCCTTGGAGCCGACTAGGGACCTTGCTGAGGGCCTCCGTAAGCCCCCGTGAGCTGTAGATTCCCACGCGAACGCCGGGCAGGTTGTACCGTTGTCATCCCCAGTCTAGGGTCTGCATTCATGAGAGAGAGAGTCCTTTAGAGTCTATCAGTTCTCCATTCTCACCCGATTTAGGTACCTTGTGTTGAGTGAATTCACATTTTAATTAATCCGCTAAGGTCCTAAAAGGGAACTTATAAAAATTCTCGCGCATCATCTGAAAC
The DNA here is from genome assembly GCA_022559845.1 of Amorphophallus konjac. Lineage (NCBI taxonomy): Eukaryota > Viridiplantae > Streptophyta > Magnoliopsida > Alismatales > Araceae > Amorphophallus > Amorphophallus konjac. Next base: position 191,688,485 of record CM040126.1, on the reverse strand, counting down.
TTGATTGGATAATTGGCTAATTCTTTTCTCATCTCTCCCCTCCTGTGTATGTTGCGGTATTATCATTTGCATTATTTTGGCAGATTAGGTCCATCTGGTCTAGTTCACCCCGGTCTGTCTCCATCTAGTCGCATCCGTCCTAGGCCCATGTCCCTCCTTATATTTATTTGAAATTCACTGTATAAAGTCTCCATCCCCATGGAGCATTTCTCCCCCATACCTTATTCCGATACTTCTCCACCCTTTAACCCCCGTGTGGACTCCTCTTCCCATGCGGGCCCATCTCCTTATTCCCCCGTTGGACCCTGTTCTTCTAACGGGCATTCTTGCCCCGCCCGTGCTGCTGTTGGCCCAATCAATTCTCGTTCCCACCTTCGTAATTCTTCCAGGCCCATGTATTCCTCAATTCTCAGAGCGGGCTTTCCTTCTTCTCAGGCCGGATCCCCTTATCCGGCCCATCAACATTATCCTGGTCTAAATTCATCATCCCTTGCTCAAGCTGGCCCATATCCTTCTCGGACTCTTCCTACCGAGGAGATGATCGCTCAGGCCCAACGCCAACTTGATGAATTGCAACGGCAAATCAGTCCTCAAACTTCTTTGGATATCCCATTTGCATTCCGAGGTCTTCAGCTTCCCCCACGTCAACAGATTCCGACTTATCGTCGCTATGGTGGAGTCGGTGACCCCTACGTGCATTTGAAGGAGTTCTTATATGAGTCGGCCCAGTTCCAGCATGATCAACGCTTGATGGCCTATTTGTTTGGCCTATCTTTAGAGGGTCCGGCCAAGGATTGGTTCTTCACGTTACCGCAAGAGCAGATGATGAATTTTCAAGCCGTTCAAGCAAGATTCATTCAGCAGTACCAGGATCAGGTTGGACCCAGACATTCTTTGGTTGATCTGGCCCAAGAGAAGATGACGCCCGACGAGGAATTCTCCATGTTTGCCGACCGCTGGCGTCACCTAGCCGCTCAAGTTCCGGGACATATTCCGGAGGGCGAGCAGATCAAGATGGTTATTTCTAACGCAACGCCCGAGCTCAGATGTATCTTAGCCCTAAACGATATCACATCCTTGCAACAGCTTTACAATCGAGCCCGCATCGTTAGCCAACAACTCCTAGTTTCTTTTGACCATGAGTCTCCTCCACCATCACCTTCTACATACGCTTTCCCTCCGCCCTTCACCGTAAGTCAGCCCTCCACCTTACATCCCTCCACGAGTCGACCGTCCACTCCCACACACCCCTATACCTCCATGTGCTCCACCGCATACCAACCATCCATGAGTCGGCCCTCCGCTATTTTATCTCCTCACACCCCTCCACCTCCGGTCAAGGAAACACCACACCGCGAGTGGGTAGATGCCATCCATTACAATCCCACTCCCCCCACGCCGCCACATCATTCCAGCCCTCTGCCTTCGCCTACGCAATCCCCCTTACCTACGCAACCTCCGCTACCATCCCCACTACCTTCTCACACCCCTCGGCATCCGCCTTGCCCGAAGCGGGCTTCTCACTCTCCATTGCCGGAATCTCTCACAAATATTTTCAGGGCTTTGATGGCCACTCATGCGTTGCAGCTCCCTCCGGTTGTGCCTTGCCGACCCACAGTCGGGAATTTGCTCCAGTTCTGTGAATTCCACCGTCAGCAGGGGCATTTGATTGAGGACTGTCCCGAGTTCTGGGAGGTTATTTACAGCTTGGAAGACAAGAGGATGATTGATTGGGCTGTCATACGCCAAGTTATTTTGGATCTCAACAGCAAGCAGCAGCAGCAGCAAGCCGTGCCGCCTAGGCAACCGTCCCCACTTCAAGACCAGGGGCACCCTGGTGTTTCTTTAGTTAATAAGATACCTGCTCCATTACCTACTTCTTCCTCCATCCCATCTCCTCCACAACCTTTACTTACCCCAGCCTCCGCTTGGGCAACCTCTCTTTCACCCTCCGTTTCCACCACCACACCTATCCCCAACGCCTCTCGACGAGTCGTGAAGATACGTCGAAGAGTGCCACCACCTGCCTCTTCCCCCACTATGCCACTACCTTCCTCTCCTCTTTCTTCCCCACCCTTACCTTCACCTCCATCCCCTTCACCTTCACCGTCTTCATCAACCACATCACTCCCTTTGCCACCCTCATCACCTTTGCCACCGCCGCCACCACTTCCTTCACTCCCCCTTTCGCCATCATCCTCTGAGCCCGAGCAGGCCGAGCACAAACCCACACCTCCACTTTTGCCTTTACCTCCACCCATGCCCGTCATCATCATTATTCCCCCATCACTTGCACCATCGCCACCCGCGCCCTTCAAGCCCCCTCCTTCTAACCTTCCTCTACCACTTCCCACTTCGCAGAGCAGGTACACGCTACCTTTGGTGCCCCTTGGGTCTGGTCCCCAGGGAGATAATGAGCCGAGCCAAGTTTCGATTGTGCATTTCAAGACTCAAGTTGCCATTTACCGCATGCCAATCTGGGTCCTGGTCCCTGGCTATTTTCGGGATAATGAGCCTGCATTTTCAGAAATGGTTGCAAAGAAGAGTTCACTCGCACTAGTGCCAGTTTCTTCACGAGCGAGGCTGATGGCAATTTCATCACTCGCCGGGGGATTCACTATCGATGCCGTTATTTCTCCTCGCTCGATTGATGTTCAGTTCACTGGCCGAGAGGGGTTCTCTACTCGGATTATGCTAACCCATACGGCCGCCCGGAGCCTGATGGATTCCCTATTTAAGGGGCAATTGGCTGCATCTTCTGCACTTTCCAAGGACATTCTGCACTTGCTGTGCAACCTCCCTCAATTTATTAGCATGCCGGCCACGTCAACGCCGCGTATTGATCTCTCTCAGCTTTGTCCTGCTCTTCTAGTACGGGAGTTATGCTTCGAGCCTGATTGCCGAGTGGAGTTGCCGAACCTCTACGTTCTAGTGCCAAGAGACAAAACTCCGTGGCTCCATGATATTCATTCAATTGAGAAGTTGTTTGCCCAAGAATGTCTGCATCTTGTTAGCACTAGGGGTCTAGGGGCAGCCGCCCCAATGAAGCTGCATATTCATGACCGGGCCAGGCCATCTGCCAGGTGGGCCCGCTATTTGAGAAGACATTACAGATTGAGGAGCCCGGGAAGCCGAGCCCGCGCCAGGCGGCATTATTTCAAGAAGATTGCGGCTAAGAAGAGGCGGCGACGTAAGTTCAAGGGCCGTCAGTTGGGCACTCAGGAGTCCACTGCCTCATCTCCTTCTTCCGTCCATTCGTCTTTTCTATTGCTCAGTTCTTATCCGTGGGTGGTGTACCTTCCACCACCTGACCATATTTCCACCATCTTTTCTTATCCTCACCATTCTAGGCCTCGGCTTATGTCTTCCTCTTCCCCTGAGTCAGGGGCATCTTCTAGTTTTTCTTCCCGGACATGTCCGGATTTCACTGCTCGTCTCTTTCCCCCGACCTTGTTTGGGATCCCTTGCGCTCGTTCCCCGACCTTGTCGGGTGATTTTTCTGATCCTTCCCCGATTTTGTCGGGTGGTTTCCATTTCTTTTCCCCGACCTTGTCGGGTGTTCATACATCCTCTTCCCCGCCTCTGTCGAGTGATCACTATTCCTCTTCTCTGATCACATCGGATGATCATTATCCTTCTTTCTTGTCTTCACAGTTATCTTTTCGACGTCTTTCCGTTCTTTCTGTCTCACCCTTTCAAGGTCATTACCCTTTTTCTTGCTGTTCTCGAGACTTTAGCCCGCCTTGATCTCAGTTAATCCTTGTTTATTATGTATCTGGTCCCTTGTTATCAGGGCCTCAGTGCCTTAACGAGGGAGTTCTAGCCCTCGTCTCTCTTCCTTTTTATCCCTTCTTCATCCAATATGATGTCTGCCACTCCTCTATGTCGAGGAATCCAATCATTTGCTATCATTTCATCCTTTATCCTGACAAGCAAGGAAAATAAAGTTCGCGCTCCTCAAAGCTCGATGATCGAGATCGCTTCAGGATGCTGGTTTCCACGCCATGGATTTACGAAGGTATCTTTATTTTGGGCAAGAAACATGCTTTCATTTCCATTATTTCTATTATTTCTGCACATGATTTCTTAACATGATTGAGTGGCTTTAGGAGTCTTTGTTTAATTAGATTTTAACTTTGTGTCAAATAAAAAAGTTAGCTTTTGCAGCACCCTTAGGCTGGTGATAGCTCCGCGCTGGGAGTCTAGTTTCTTTCCCCGATTGTTGAGGGTGACCTTTAGGCATGGGTTTTTCACACACTACACGGCAAGCCATAGCCGATTCCTCTGAGGCGCACCGTTGCTGCTTTGGCCATACTTTGGGTATGCACAAAAGTCTTTTCTTTTCTCTGCTCGGCCAAGTGCAGGGGCAAGAGATGGATGGATAAGATGACCAACTTAGGCGCTCCCCAATACGAGAGAGATCTCAAATAGGGGCAGTCTTGACCCTCAAAAATGAGCTTTCATGCTATATCTGGCCAATAAGGGCTACCAAAATGAAGAAAATGAATCAATGCAAAATTATGAATCAAAGGCATGGCAAGAGTGGCAGTATAGTTCCCCGCGGGACGTCATGAGCCCGGTCGCACGCGTGCCTGATAAATATGGGTCTAAAAATCAAAGACACAAGCCCCGGCGCAACAGACCTACTCTTTGAGGAGTACTACCCTTGAAGGAATTTGAGCCTTGATATCTCCCACCCTGCACGAAGCTTGTCTCCAATTTATCTTCTGCTCCTCCCTCTTAGACCGGGTTGTATCCCGGGTATGGCCTTAGTAGGGGCACCGTTCTTTAGAAGCAGTTGGTTGTGGTAAGCCACCCTCACATGCATACCCTGCTTAAGGGAAGCCTTTAGTGAAAGGGGTAGGAACGTCGATCCCTAGCTAGTAGTTTGAACCCGTCTTTAGGTGCTGCGGATTGCTATGTCAAAATCTAAAATAAAAATCAAATATTACCAAAAGTCTAAAAAAATCAAATATTTCAAAAAAAATCTAAAAAATTAAATATTGTCAAAAATCCAAAAAAATCAAATACTTCAAAATTTCAAAAAAAATCAAATATTTCAAAAACCTAAAAAAATCAAATATTTCAAAAAATCCAACAAAGAAATACTGTTGAAAATCTAAAAAAATCAAAAACATTACAAAAATTCAAAAAAATGTGTCTTTTTCATACATTTGCATTTGTTTTAAGGACAGATACGTAATCTGTTTGCTAAGTGTGCATGTTGCAAGTACTCAGGCATTCTTGCTATATCTTTGTGCTCTGCCTCCTATCCACATCTTTGATCTATTCTTTCCTTCTTCGATCCACTCTCTCGATCTGTTCTGAAGCTCATGTCCTTCTCAGTTTTTATTTGTAATGATCATATCTTTATGAGAGGGCTTTGCCTCACGATTATGAACCTGGCAGTTCTGCTTCATTCTGATCTTGGGTTTTGATTGAAGGGCGTATCTGTTTATGTCTTTTATCCCGCCGTATGCTTGTCACATGTTGATGTCCCACCGTGTTGTCCCACACATGTTGTTTTATCTCTCACCGAGTGTTGTTAGTTGTCTTGCACATGTTGTTAGTCACCCTTTTATGTCACATGTTCTTGTCCCAACCGTGTATTATCCCACCGCGTTGTTGTCTTGTCACACCGTGTTCATGCATGCATGTTGTTCGTTCATGCCATTACATATGTGCTCGTGTGCCTTTGTTATGTTATGTTGCATTGTCTCCCATTTCATTTGACCGTTATGTTATGTCGTGTTGTTTGTCGTTCAGTTGATAGTTATGTTATTTTGTCTATGTTTACACTTGCTTGTTTATCATATTTATCTTATATATGCAAAAATAAAAAAAATCAAAAAATCAAAAATCAAAAAAATGCCATTTCGCCTGCACATGTAAGTCAGGTATGGCCTTCTACCCCTACTCATTGTTGCATTACTATATGGTATCTATATTGTTATATTATCTCGAGAACCGGCTGGTCATTCATGTGTTCCAGGATCTGACGTTCCCCTCTAACAAAAATGATGATGATCTAGGTGCACATGTTTAATCATCGGATAGGCCGTTAGGTTGGAAAAATTAGGGAGCGATGGTTCTATCACGCACGCCGTGGTTGCGGATAGTGTCTTGACCCTGATTGTTCCAATCTAGCAATACTATTCTCGAGTACTTTCTATTTTATGACTTCTTTGCTTTCGTTTTGAGGAATTCTTTATTTTAGCCCAGCATGCATCATGTCATATTTTGAGCATTAACGTCTCGTGATCCATTCAAGGTTTCTCCTCAATAATGGTTAGTTGCACTTCATGTCTCTTGGATAAGAGATCTTTATTCCACTCTGAATTTGAACGATTTCTCTGATCTTTTCGCTTGGTCTGGTTGGCCAGTGTGATTCCTATCTGGATTTTATCTCAGGTATACTTTTCCTACTTTTTACGTTATGTTCCTTTCCGCCCCCTCATCGTCTGTGGATTGTGTCCCCGATGGGCCTGGTCGTGCTTCCTTTTTTCCTGTTAGTTTAGTTATCCGGACAGGTCTCATCCGCGTCATCCAACCCTGGTGGTTAGTTCGGCGTTTTCAGGGAGAGTTCCTGTCGCTTGTTGGTTATAACGAGTGTCTTTTGTCTTGCTGCCCGCTTATCAGTTCTCTCTGCTTCATCTTCACGTCATCTCCGTTTCACGTCGCTGTTACCTTCGCTCCATCTCCTTTCCACTTCGCTGCCATGTCACCTCCGCTCGCTCCCTTGCAAAGCGGACACCAAGGAGGGGCATCTGTTGACACCCGTTTTATGCCTACAAGTTGAGTCCTTTTCTTATCCCCTTGATAATGTCCCGAGTTATCCATTACTTTGAGGTATTTCCTTGATGGTGTTTTGAGTATATCTATTCATTACCAAGCTTCTTACTCCCTGGACGGGGTTTGTTTGGAGTCAGTTTTCCCTTGGCGTACATCCTGATGATAGCGGTTCTCTCTAGACCGCTATCACCTGGTAGCGGTCCTATGAGGACCGCTTTCATCCTGCGACTCATTCCTTTGAAGCTGACCCGGTCAAACCTTATCCTCATGCCTGGTAGCGGTTTTGACCCGACCGTTTCCATTGTTCGCGGTCGTGCGATAGACCGCGTTCACCGCCCAAGCCCAGTTCCGTCCGAAGCTCCGTTTTCTTCGCCCGGGGGTGTCTTAGGACTCTATCTTCGAGAGAGTTACGGCCCCGGACGGGGGGTGGACTCTCTTGGATGATTATTCTTCGTTTTTTCATGAGTTTATCCTTTGGAAAACTCTGGAATTCACCCCGGGGAACCCCAACTCGACCTAGGGTTTCTAAGGGATCGATATATAAGGGTTGGCTTCTTCCTCACTTCGGGGGGGACTTTTGGGGGGATTCACGCCGAAACTCTGCCGGTCCGGGGAGCGATCTTCTGCTAAGGGACCATGCTGTTCACGTTCTAAGCATTCTCCGGTCCAGGGAGTATCTAGACCCTAGTGTTCAAACCCTCCTTCGTTCATTGCTTTTCTTCACATTGCATCACTATTCTTGCATTGTCTCGTGTTGTTCTATCGTGTTCTAGTCATTCGTTGCATGTTTAAACATCCCTCCCACTGTTTGTCACGCCCCACATGGGTTAAAAATCACCAACCCCCAGGTACTTGCCCCCCCTTGTTATGCGTTTTAATTATTATAGTTTGATAGATATTGCACTACTTGTAGATCTAATTGGGTTTGTTTTCGTTGTGTCTTCATCCTTCCTTGCAGGTTTACAGCACATTCAGCACGAGGCCCCTCTCTCTTGGCCGACTGAGAGAGAGGGAGGATCGACCCACAGCCCACGTTTTTGGGTGATGGTAGCGGTCTGGGACGAACCGCCTTCATCAGGTAGCGGACGTGCGACCAACCGCCTTCACCTTTCAGCATCCCGCTTGCGAGTGCCGCTATCCTTCTCCTTTCCAAGGCTTATAGCTCGGTCTTCCTGAGGTATTAGTCTTGGTGGCGATCACGGTCAGTTCTCTACTCCTCGTCCCCCCTATGTGTTTCATGAAAGTTCATGTCTATCAGTATGCTTACATTATTTAGTTAGGGGACGTCGCTAGATTGAAACATATATATATATCTACAGTACACAGAGGTCGGGAGAAGCCCGACGCAGGTACGGCTAGCAGCTACAACAGCAACCACACACTCCACCAGGAACAGTAGAGGCAGACGGCGAAACCCACCTGAAAAATAGGGGTGAGTCTCAACAGAAACTTAGTAGGGGTCACGCGGATCCCCACGGGAAAACGCACAGTGCAACGGAAGCAACAACGAAGCAGTAGGAACAGCAGGTGCAGCAAAGCAGGAAAAGCTACACTACAAAGCTGTAGAACTACCGCTAAAAAGAAACAACGGAACAGACGGGTAGCAGGAGTAGGGAACAAGCAGGAGAGGGGTGAGAACCCGCACCAAACAAGCGGTTGCCGAACTAACCTCGGCACCCCAAACTACTCCAAACAAAAAGGTAACAGATGGTTGACCCCAAACTCACACAGAAGGGTACACCAGTCTGTCAACCAGCCCAAACAAACAAGGTCTAGACAAGACCCCGCCAGACGCCAAACAAACACGTACACGACCGGAAGAGTCGTACACACAGCCCCACGTACGATCAGAACATCGTGCAGGCGACAGAACACTGACCTCGAGTACAGCCACGAATGGCAACTCTCAAAGGTCACAGCGCACAGGAAAACGCTGAGAGTCACTACACCGAGTGACAGGAGCACCCTCCTCCCAGAAGAACAGCCAAAAGCGTCCACTGACGACTTACACTGCACCACAAGTGTCATGTCCATTCAAGAACAAGACACACCAAGAACCAGGTCCGAGGAACAACAGTTCCAAGGAAACATGGCACCACAACACAGGACTGCAGCACCAACTGCGAGTGACTAGTCAGGGCCACGCCCGTCGGCGCAAGTCCCCAGTCCCTGACCACGTGTGCATACACTGACCACTACCTAGGCCAGGCCTCTAGCTAGTATTCCCCTCGGTAGGACGCCACCGCTGGTCGGGGCCTACGGAACTAGCTTAAAAACCGTACGTACCAAACGCAACAGGAAAAAACCCCTCCACCACTCCCGGTGGGTCGGCAAACAGCCTAGGGCTACAACCAGGGGAGGCTCACAAGGCACAAACTCTGAAACACAGGCGCTATAGCACAGACAGCTAAGAAAAGCCCTGTCTCGTGCACAACAAAGCACCCAGGTAGTCAAACAACCGCCAACAGACTCAGGACCAGGCAACTAGACCTACAATGTAATGATCCCTAAGTCGGACGACTCAAAGGCAAGATCATCACAAACAGCGGAACAAGCCGCGAATCGGTCTAATCCTAAGCCAGAAGAAACGACGCTCCATAGAAAACAACACACGGAGACCTGAGGGAAATACCAAGAACCCTCAGCACAGCTGGACACGTAAATCGAGGTAGAACAACACCTCGAAGCATCCAAAAGCAGTGTCTCGGACAGGACAGAACCGCCAAGACACGCACAAACAAGGTCCCACGTCAACCACTGGGTCAAACCGGGTTGACCTGAACCAAACAACAGCAGCATGCAAAAGTAGGATCAAGAATCCTACCACAAGTAAGAAGACTCCTGGCTACCTTACAACATAATCTTAGCCCTCATAGGACGTCAGGAGACATCCATGAGACAACGGGCAGACCACAAGGCCAAGCCAAGACACACAGGAATCAACGGGCGGAAAACAAAGGCACAAGGAATGTAACGCACCAGCCTTAGACCGCTACAAGCAAGCGACGGTCTATCCTAGGGCCGTTACTTCCCAAACAACGGACGGGAATCAATCTGTCACACACACCACCCTGACAAACCTACAAAACCACACTAAAGCCAGGTAACGTACAACACCAGGTGCGTTATAACCAAACGACGCACGGGGGTAGGCACGTTATTCTCAACGTGCACAGCCACCCTCAACCAAAGCGAAGTAACGCGCAACGTCAGGCGCGTTACAACCAAACAACGCGGCAGGGGAGGGGCGTCAGAGCCAAACGACGCACGGGGGTAGGCGCGTTACTCTCAACGTGCACAGCCACCCTCAACCCAGCACAAAACAACAAACGACGGCTAGGAGCAGGTGCGTTGTACCACAACGAAGCATGGGGGCACAACCGCTACATCCAACGGGCACAGCCACCCAAGCTCGGCCAAAACAGAATGTAACGGCCAGGGGCAGGCGCGTTACACTCAAACAACGCACGGGGTACGACCGCTAGAGGCACCACCTCAATAGGTCAAACGTCGGTCAAACAGCAAGTGACGGCCAGGGCAGGGCGCGTTACATCCATCTAACGCACTGGGTTAAGCGCGTTAGATCAACCGACTCAACCCCAACACAAAACGACGAAGGCGAAGTAACGCACTAGCCTAGGCGCATTACAAGGAAGCGACGCGCCACCCTAGGGCCGTCACATTCCCAAAAGCTAGAAAACTTAAAAACGCCAAATCAAATGGCGGTCTATCGTAGGGCCGTCAGAGCCAAATAACGGCCTCTGATACGACCGCTACATCGGTCACGGCGGGAAAACAGGGGAATGGCCCAATCGGCCCGTTCCACGCCCCATTCACGTCGAAACGCAGGGGAAACAAACCACAACGACAAATAACAACACCAGGGGGCCAAAATGCCCACATGCAAGCTCAAAAACAGAGGATTCGGGCGATTTCCACAAATCGACCCTAAGTGGGTCACCGAGGTTCCCGGGCTTACCGGCCTCGAATGAACACCAAACCACACGAAATCAACGTGGATGGGATCCTAACATCCCAGCGGTCAGTTAGAAACTAACTACGCCGCAAACGGTCGTCGTTTACCGGCCGACCTTAAAAACCACGAAAATCACGGTTTAGGCAAAACAAGCCCAAACTCTACCGTTTCCTAGCCGAACACCGTGCAATGGCAGGGAAAACGGAGAGGATGAAGTAAGGATCAGTCACCGTGCCTCCACCGAAGAAACCGTGCCCCGAAGGGACTAAACCACGCCGAAAACCACTAGCGAACCGATTTCACCGGCTTCGAATCCACCGTTCGGGATCGGGCCAGAATCGATCCGATCCTTGCTCCATCGTGTTAGGTTCAGTGCAGTATTCAGAGGGGGGGTGAATGAATATAACCCGTTAAAAAAACTTCACCCAATTTAAAACTATAATAATAACAAGCCAGATTCGACAATCTGAAGCTCAACTGGAAATTCGCTCTCTTGACAGATTAAAATATTCTAAGAAAACTAATCAACACTTCTGCTCAACCAGAAGCCAAACGCTTAGAGCTCCCCTATGCAATCATCTAGCGGAAGCAAAAGCAGATAAACCAAACCACAATGCACAAGGGGTTTTAGGTGGTTCGGTCCTCCAGACCTACATCCACCCCACACTCAACCGAGTGTGGCTTCACTAGCTCACGCTAGAAACAGCAGACTCAGTCTGCAACAAATGCTGCCAAACAGCTTGACCAGGGGAACAACCTCCCCTCTTCCTCCCAACCGGAGGGAACCACTAGTGACACCAGTCACTAGCAAACCAGAGACGCAAGTCTCTCTTCCTCCAGACCGGAGGGAACACCTAGTCTTGCAACCCACAAGACTAGAACCGGAGGACCAATCCTCCCTTCCTCCAAACCGGAGGGGAACCTAGAGACCCAAGTCTCTCTTCCTATGAACTCCAGAGGGAAGTACAAGTGACACTACGTCACCTGCAAACCAGAGGTCTAGGACCTCTCTTCCTCCCAACCGGAGGGACCCCTGGACTTGAAACCTACAAGCCCAGAACCGGAGGACGAGCCTCCCTTCCTCTAACCAGAGGGAACCCACAAGTAGCACCCAGCTACGTGCAACCGGAGATAGCGATCTCCCTTCTCCTGAACCAACAGGAGGGACCCCGACCTCTCTTACAGAGAATCAGAAAAAACAGCAAATGGATAGTTTAAAAGGAAAACGAAATCAGCAACAGAAAGCTGAAAAGATAAAAACAAATGTGGCTCTCGCAGGAGCTGGCTGGCCTGGATCTGATCCACGGTCCAGCAGGAACAAATCTTCAGTTGAAGCTTCTATCACTCTAGCTCTCTCTTCTTCTCTATTCTTCTTCCTCTTCTTCTCTTCACACTCTGCTATATCGATCTCTTACTCAATCTCTCTTTCTTTCTCTTTCTCACTCTCTTTCTCTTCTTCTTTTCCTTATCTTCTTCTCTGTCTGGATCGTGGCTCTCTGTATGGACTTCACCTTTCGCCCATTCGATCTAACTTCTTCTGTGGAAGAAGGTTCATATATATAGCAGGAGCAACAGCAGCAGCGGCAGCTCCGTCTTGTGGCCTCCACACTTTCAGCCCTAAATATTAGGACCACGTGGCAGTCTCTCAACAGGCTTCATTCCAGCCTCGGATCACGTGCTGCCCAGACGTGTGTGGAATGTTCTTCCTCGGACCTGTAATGAGATTAAATCCATTAACACGCTATATGGCCACAAAAACCAAAAACTGCATGAGGTATATAATAACAACACGACGTGACTACTATACGAGATAAGAAAAGAACGACACGAGATACACTGTAACAGATCAGACACAACGAAGAAAACGACACGGAGTGAGGTTATAAAACAAAAGAGACACGAGGTCTAGGAAAGGCAACACGAAGACACGAAAATAAAACAACAACAAAAAGACACAAATACTAGACAAACACGAGGTTATGAATGCAAAAACAACACGAGGACAACACGGGCTGACAACAGAAATCGACACGAAGTGGTTGCAAACAAGCAAGACACTAGGTCTACGTAAAGCAACACGAAGTGTGGTCAAGGCGAGAAAGACATGAAGTCTAAACAAGCAGACATAAAAGATGACACGAGATGCAACTAGAGGACAGAGAGAAGCGACACGAGGTTCACACAGAAATGACACGAGGTGGCACAGAAAGCAACACGAGGTGCTGTAATGTTCTGCACGCAGTGGAACAAAAACGACACGAAGACACAGAAACAACAGTAACCGACACGAAGTAAGTACGACATGGAGACAGATGACAGAAACCGTCACGAGTTGAAAACAACACGAAGACGATGAGAACAGCACGAGGTGAAACGACACGGACTGACAACGACACGAAGACGAGAACAGAAACCAACACGAAGACGAAGAGCTGAAACCAACACGAGGTGTGGTCTCAAAGCAAAAAGTACACTGGGTCAGAAAAACAACACGAAGACAGAACTAAATAGGAAAATACGAAAACAACACGAAGTGAAACGTAAGAAGACTCAAAGACGCAAGAAAAATGACTTGAAGACAAGGACGACAAGGATAGAACAACACGAAGTATACCTCACACAAGTTTTCCTGTCAAGCATGGAAATCAACACGAAGTGTTGTAAGCTCAGACGACACGAAATCTTTTCGTGTTAGTGAGGGGAAACAACACGAAGTGTAGTGATCATGAACAGCACGAAGATGAAAGGAACAGTGCAATGTATAGACTTTAAATCCAATGCAAACGCTTGTACAGACTTGAAGATGTGAACCCAATGTACAGACTTGAAGATGTGAACCCAATGTACAGACTTGACAGTGAGCTCTGTAGCGAATGTAGACTTCCAATGAAGGGCGTTGTGTAGACTTTGGCTTTGAACGAAGGTAAGAATGAGGCTGTAAAGACTTGGCCAGAACGTAGAGAAAAGCACCAATGTGCAGACATGAACATCCAGCAGTGTATAGACTTCGTGAACAAAGTGCAATGCTGACTGATGTATACACTTGACAAATAGAGTAATGCATGAACAAACAATTAGCCACTACGTTAACCCAATCTAGCCATATTCATGAATTAACTATTCAAGCAAACAATCAGATATTCAAGCAGTCAATCAGTCATCTATATTAATTAGCACACCTCAGTGTGACTCATGGTGTGTCAGTCATCATCAAAACCACACAGGGGCACAACAATCTCCCCCTTTTTGATGATGGCAACACTATGAGTTACACTGACTCAGATCTCAGATTAGATTCTTCTCCCCCTTTGCCTTCAGCAAAAAGACATGAGTTGGAGAGTGAATTAAAACCAATTGTTAATTAAAAAGTCCCCCTTTTTACTAAGCTGCCCCTTTTACTTTAGCAAAACGAATAAACCAGAGATGTCATATGAGACACTCAAGATAGTTCAGCAAAAGATGGCAACACAATATCAGAAGCAATTAAAAACAATTCTCCCCCTTAGTCAAACAACTTATGCAGTCATGCATATGCAACAATACTCCCCCTTTGACATGGCAGAAGATATAGAGCTAATGCAGACAAATAACACGATCAGACAATCTAGCACATTGCCCCCTTATGCATGTAGACTCTCAAACAGACCAGAGAATTCCACCCTATGATCCTTGATGCAAGAGAAATCTACAAGGATGAACTCTGGTTATCCAGAGACAACAACTCTCATATGTGACGACCAGTCTGAATCAAATCACAGTGATAAAGGGCAATAGGATGAGCAGATTCAACGATTTGTGAAAATTGAGATAATGAACTTTTTCAGCAAGATACCAACTTCATAAAATCAAAGTCTTAAGTTCTGGATTCCTCCATCATAAAAGCTTATGAAACCTTGATTGTCAGATATGGTTTAAGAATGATGTAAACTGAAATTTTCAAAAGAAATTGTACTCATATCTGAACCAACACTTAATAAAAAAGGAACTACAAGCTCATATAAGATTCTAGTTCAACCAACTTCTATCTTAATTAGTTTACTTTCCATGACAGCTTTAAAAGAGACATAAGTGAATGCTCCTGAATTTTACTTGTTCTTTCAGAATTTGATTTACACTTGTTCAAATCTTTCTTTAATGAACAATTTTGGTTTATCAGCACCTTTTGACGTGGAGAGACACCTTGATCAGAGGTCAGAATCCCCAGTTACTCAGTGTGACAACCGTATTGTTTCTCCCATTTTAGAGAACAGAGGTAGCATTAAAAGTATCTTTGGCGTGAGGATACACCTTGATCAGAGGCCAGACTCCCCAGTTACTCAATACAACTATGCCATTGCTCTGCCATATTTTCACAATAATTTCCAATCATCTCTTTAAACAGAGTTAACCATGGTACTTCATGACACAATCCTTTGGACAGGTTTCTCAGTAGCCACAGTCATTGCTCTGTCCATACTTTTTCTTAACAAGGATTCAGAACTAGTTAGTTGTTTAGGAACAACCACATACACTATATATCTCAGTCAACGTAGACATGGATATCAACTTTTCAGATTTCAGAAAGTCTTACATGAATTTACATGAAGCAGACAGTTCAAGTTTATTAAGAGGTTGAAACAGATATTTTCAAGTTTCTTGTAACCAAACAAGAGTACATAAGACTTAAACCACTTCCAGTTAACAAATGTTCTTAAGCATGTATAATGGAAGGTTCCTCATTAAAGGTATTTTAACT
The DNA here is from genome assembly GCA_022559845.1 of Amorphophallus konjac. Classification (NCBI taxonomy): domain Eukaryota; kingdom Viridiplantae; phylum Streptophyta; class Magnoliopsida; order Alismatales; family Araceae; genus Amorphophallus; species Amorphophallus konjac. The sequence goes on along the minus strand of CM040126.1, from coordinate 191,672,982 downwards.
TTTATGAAGTAGTATTCAGGCTGAAGGTTTACTTCATATCTCAGTAGAGTAATTCAAGTGAGAATATTCACTAAACAGCATGATTCTGAGGAATTGTAGCAAATGAGCTGCTCTTGAGCAAAGAGATTCAAAGTTGACTTGAATAGAGGAAAAGCTCTCATTCAGCAGATTTAGGAGACACAAACAGATACCAATAAGGTAAGCATTCAGATTATGAACAACTTCAGAAGTAGTCAAGAAATCATTTGATACCACTTTAAATGATGGAATCACTGACACCTCAGATATGACAAGATGAATCATATAGCTGGAGAAGAACGGATTAAGCATGCTCCCCCTATCTATATGTAGTGACATTTCCCTTCCTTTTTTTTTGATTTTTCAAAGAAGTGATATGCTATGCAATGATTCCCTCTAACTAAAAACGCTGAATCATCCTATATGTCATGCAGACAATGTAGATGATGAATGATTATGCAACAACTGATTTAACATGCTATGCAGTAAATCTCAAGACAGTTGAGTGAATTCAGATGTATGAATAATGCTCCCCCTAAATGTATGCATTCAATGTATCTTTTCGACATTTTCAATGTAATGAAATGCAATGCAATTAACTATATGTATGCACGGGCATGAAGCAAAAATATTCACATGAAGATGCGGACATTCTCTGATATGCAATCAAAGCATTGAAACATGATTTCAAGGTTTATGCTCATTCAGACTGCCCTATGAGGAGATATGACCCATGGTACTAGGTGGAGAACTTGGTCTGAAAGACCATCTCACACAAAGTAAGAACTTCCAGACAGATTTCCTCTGCCCTGTAGTAGCTTACCATTTGATATACCAAAGTGGTCATGCATCATAGTGCAATTCAACATACAAGGAGTTTGGCATATCATTCATCATGGCATTTGTGTGCAAATGCATTTAGAAGTAAACTCAATCATTTTCATGAGCATTTCAGATTTTTCCAATTAGTTTCAGTTAGATAATGCGCCAAAGAATTACCATGATCTGCAGTGCATTCAGATCACACAACTCAGAATACAAAGTTTTCAGAATTTACCTGAATGGGGCTTTATCATCTTGGGTGCCTTGGTTTACTTTACCCCTCTTTGTTCCTCAGTCCAAGGCACACCTGCAGATTATTTGATCATCTTGATCCTGCAGGGACCCAAGCAGCTTTGGGTCCTGCGTTAGCTCTAACAGGTATTCTAAACATTTTCATAGCAATATTATCATCCAATTTCATCAGTGAACAGTCATCCATAGAATGTCCAACTTTTTCACAGTATCTACATGAAATGGCTGGTTTTTGGTTCTTATGATACATGTTAACAGCAGGGTGATGTTTATAAACATGTTCATAAGATTTTCTGTTATATGCATGAGCAGTTTGATGCTTGTTCTTAACCATCCAACATTCAGCAAATTTATGGCATGGCTTCCCACAGTTATAGCATGAAATTTTCACAAAAAGTTTTGCAGGGAATTTGACAAAATGGGGTTTAACATATTTCTTTTGAACATACCAACAGTCCTTGACTGTATGCCCATTTTTCCCACAGTGGGAGCATGCAAAAGAATTTCTTCTATGAAAACTATTTTTACCCCAAGTAGATCTAAACCAGCACTCAGCAGCCTTGTGCCCAGGCTTATTACAATTGAAGCACACAATGTGCTGACTAGAATTGTGTTTATATCCACATGGATCATAAAAGTGCATGGAAGACCTGGCATGTAGTTTATTGTCTTCTTTCATGATAAAACATTCATTCATGAGATGACCATGCTTCCCACAATAATAACATGAAGCATCAGGCTTCCTAGTAGCATGGTTTCTATCAGAGAGATTTCTTGAATGTAAAGTTCCACTAGCATGCTCATCCTTTAACATCAATCTGCAGTCTTCCATTATGTGACCTCCTTTCCCACAATAATAACATGACCCCTTTTTAATATGAGTGTGTGTGAGATCATGTGAATTGTGTGTAGCCTTTCTTGTTGCAAGAGGAGTGTCTTTATCCTTCTTCTGTGAAATTTCACTCTTTTTCAATTTTTGAGTTTGTTCCACAGTTTTGGGTTTCACAGTGGATTTTTGTGCAGTGAATTGGAAGACAGAAGGAGCAGAGGTTGTGTTCTGATTGGAAGCTTTAACAAAAACAGTGGATGTTTTATTCCCATTACTCCTTTTATTTGTCGGACTATAGCTCAATCCCTTTCTCTCAAAGTTATCACTCTTTCCAAGAAGCTTATTCAGATTGTCCTTACCTTTGACAAATTTTGATAGAGAATTTTTCAAATCTTTAATCTCAGAGTTCAAATTAGCAATTTTAGCCTCATATGTGGACAAATCTGTTTCACAGGAAATTACTTGTTGATGCAAGGCATCATTCAGGCTTTTGAGTTTTTCTACTTCCTGTTTTAATTCTATTTCCTTGTCAGCTTCAGATAGGGACTTGTAAATATCATCAACTTCTTGTTGAAGGGATGTGATAGTAAGCTCATATCCAGCTATTTTCTGTTCACTGCAACTGACATTTCCATTTAACATTAGGTTGATGGTTTTTAGGCTCTCAATTTCTTGTTCAGCATTCATCAACCTATCAGAACTATCCACACTTACACTCTTGCCTTTTTCAATTGTCATTAGCCTATCTGTCAGCTATGTGTTTAGGTGTTTCAACTCATTGATTTCCTCTTTCAGTTTGCTGTTCTGCTCTAGGAGTTCATCATCAAACACCCATTTATCTGTTGAAGACTGACATTCATAAAACATTTCTTGTTGTTTTTCAGATTGAAATTTGTCAAGATTTTTCTGAATCTCTGAATTTGTTACTCTATCAGCCTCTAGTTTTTCAGAAATCAATCTATTTTCTTTTTCGAGATTTGTTGATTTGAGTTCAAATTCCTTGAGCTGATTATTGAGTATTTCATTTGTAAATTTCATTTTTTCCAATTCAAAGTTGACACATTCTAATTCTCTCACCAATTTTTTATTTTGAACAATATCATTGTTGTGAGCCTGATCAACTAAGCTAAGCCTTTCCTTTAGTTCAATAATTTCACACACAAACTCTTGACGCTCCTTTTTGTGTAGAGCAACTTGTTTCATAAGAGATTGTTTTTCAGATTTGAAATGATCTAAGTCTGAACTAATAGAATCACACTCTGTTATCTGTCTTCTGAATATTTCATTTTCAGTTTTAAGAGTTTCAAGATTTTCACCTCCTAGTTTTTCCAGCTTCTTTTTCAGTCTTCTATACCTCTTACTCATTTTTTCATGGGAGTGTAACAGATTAGCATATGCATCTTCCCAGTCATCTAAAGTGAAATTCTCGAAAGGGTTTACCTCCACAGCATCTTCAAATTCATCTTGTTCACTGCTATGGTCACTCTTATCAGTCATCAGACAGCTGTCCTCATTCATCCTCTGAACTAGTTTCAACTGATCCAGAATGTCCTTTGCAGACCTGCAGTCATAAAAACAAGAATGTAGAGCCTTGTCAATTGCTTTTTTCATTAATCTCAAAACTTTCTGATTCTCTCCATTTCTTAATCTATCACTTTTAGTCCATTTGGACTCTTCCTTTGGCAGTCTATGAGGACCATGTGAAATTAACTTCCACAGATCCGGATCCATCAAATCCACATAATTGTGTAGACTGCTAACCCATGAATTAAAGTTAGAACCATTATAAACCGGTGGAGAACCCATGGATTAGATTGGCAAGTAGATTTATGCAGCAAAGAGTAAAGTCAAAAATGCACCAAGGGACAATAGGATCCTCTGCAGATCGTTGGATCTGATCAATCAGAGAACCGCTCTGATACCAATTGTTAGGTTCGGTGCAGTATTCAGAGGGGGGGTGAATGAATATAACCCGTTAAAAAAACTTCACCCAATTTAAAACTAGAATAATAACAAGCCAGATTCGACAATCTGAAGCTCAACTGGAAATTCGCTCTCTTGACAGATTAAAATATTCTAAGAAAACTAATCAACACTTCTGCTCAACCAGAAGCCAAACGCTTAGAGCGCCCCTATGCAATCATCTAGCGGAAGCAAAAGCAGATAAACCAAACCACAATGCACAAGGGGTTTTAGGTGGTTCGGTCCTCCAGACCTACATCCACCCCACACTCAACCGAGTGTGGCTTCACTAGCTCACGCTAGAAATAGCAGACTCAGTCTGCAACAAATGCTGCCAAACAGCTTGACCAGGGGAACAACCTCCCCTCTTCCTCCCAACCGGAGGGAACCACTAGTGACACCAGTCACTAGCAAACCAGAGACGCAAGTCTCTCTTCCTCCAGACCGGAGGGAACACCTAGTCTTGCAACCCACAAGACTAGAACCGGAGGACCAATCCTCCCTTCCTCCAAACCGGAGGGGAACCTAGAGACCCAAGTCTCTCTTCCTCTGAACTCCAGAGGGAAGCACAAGTGACACTACGTCACCTGCAAACCAGAGGTCTAGGACCTCTCTTCCTCCCAACCAGAGGGACCCCTGGACTTGAAACCTACAAGCCCAGAACCGGAGGACGAGCCTCCCTTCCTCTAACCAGAGGGAACCCACAAGTAGCACCCAGCTACGTGCAACCGGAGATAGCGATCTCCCTTCTCCTGAACCAACAAGAGGGACCCCGACCTCTCTTACAGAGAATCGGAAAAAACAGCAAATGGATAGTTTAAAAGGAAAACGAAATCAGCAACAGAAAGCTGAAAAGATAAAAACAAATGTGGCTCTCGCAGGAGCTGGCTGGCCTGGATCTGATCCACGGTCCAGCAGGAACAAATCTTCAGTTGAAGCTTCTATCACTCTAGCTCTCTCTTCTTCTCTATTCTTCTTCCTCTTCTTCTCTTCACACTCTGCTATATCGATCTCTTACTCAATCTCTCTTTCTTTCTCTTTCTCACTCTCTTTCTCTTCTTCTTTTCCTTATCTTCTTCTCTGTCTGGATCGTGGCTCTCTGTATGGACTTCACCTTTCGCCCATTCGATCTAACTTCTTCTGTGGAAGAAGGTTCATATATATAGCAGGAGCAACAGCAGCAGCGGCAGCTCCGTCTTGTGGCCTCCACACTTTCAGCCCTAAATATTAGGACCACGTGGCAGTCTCTCAGCAGGCTTCATTCCAGCCTCGGATCACGTGCTGCCCAGACGTGTGTAGAATGTTCTTCCTCAGACCTGTAATGAGATTAAATCCATTAACACGTTGTATGGCCACAAAAACCAAAAACTGCATGAGGTATATAATAACAACACGACGTGACTACTATACGAGATAAGAAAAGAACGACACGAGATACACTGTAACAGATCAGACACAACGAAGAAAACGACACGGAGTGAGGTTATAAAACAAAAGAGACACGAGGTCTAGGAAAGGCAACACGAAGACACGAAAATAAAACAACAACAAAAAGACACAAATACTAGACAAACACGAGGTTATGAATGCAAAAATAACACGAGGACAACACGGGCTGACAACAGAAATCGACACGAAGTGGTTGCAAACAAGCAAGACACTAGGTCTACGTAAAGCAACACGAAGTGTGGTCAAGGCGAGAAAGACACGAAGTCTAAACAAGCAGACATAAAAGATGACACGAGATGCAACTAGAGGACAGAGAGAAGCGACACGAGGTTCACACAGAAACGACACGAGGTGGCACAGAAAGTAACACGAGGTGCTGCAATGTTCTGCACGCAGTGGAACAAAAACGACACGAAGACACAGAAACAACAGTAACCGACACGAAGTAAGTACGACATGGAGACAGATGACAGAAACTGTCACGAGTTGAAAACAACACGAAGACGATGAGAACAACACGAGGTGAAACGACACGGACTGACAACGACACGAAGACGAGAACAGAAACCAACACGAAGACGAAGAGCTGAAACCAACACGAGGTGTGGTCTCAAAGCAAAAAGTACACTGGGTCAGAAAAATAACACGAAGACAGAACTAAATAGGAAAATACGAAAACAACACGAAGTGAAACGTAAGAAGACTCAAAGACGCAAGAAAAATGACTTGAAGACAAGGACGACAAGGATAGAACAACACGAAGTATACCTCACACAAGTTTTTCTGTCAAGCATGGAAATCAACACGAAGTGTTGTAAGCTCAGACGACACGAAATCTTTTCGTGTTAGTGAGGGGAAACAACACGAAGTGTAGTGATCATGAACAGCACGAAGATGAAAGGAACAGTGCAATGTATAGACTTTAAATCCAATGCAAACGGCTGTACAGACTTGAAGATGTGAACCCAATGTACAGACTTGAAGATGTGAACCCAATGTACAGACTTGACAGTGAGCTCTGCAGCGAATGTAGACTTTCAATGAAGGGCGTTGTGTAGACTTTGGCTTTGAACGAAGGTAAGAATGAGGCTGTAAAGACTTGGCCAGAACGTAGGGAAAAGCACCAATGTGCAGACATGAACATCCAGCAGTGTATAGACTTCGTGAACAAAGTGCAATGCTGACTGATGTATACACTTGACAAATAGAGTAATGCATGAACAAACAATTAGCCACTACGTTAACCCAATCTAGCCATATTCATGAATTAACTATTCAAGCAAACAATCAGATATTCAAGCAGTCAATCAGTCATCTATATTAATTAGCACACCTCAGTGTGACTCATGGTGTGTCAGTCATCATCAAAACCACACAGGGGCACAACACATCGCGCACCCAGGCAGCTCCATCACGTCCCCAATACGTGCCTCTAGGTCCTCCGTCTGCAGCCAGAGCCGAGGAGGCGAACGGGAGAAAAAACGGGAGAGAGAGAGGCGACGGTGGCGAATGAGAAGGAAGAGAGAGGAAAAGAAAAGAAATAGAAAGGAAATTAGGAAATTTTCCTAATTTTCGAAAATTCCGAAAATGCGCCGAAAACGCACAAATTCAGAAAAATACGCAAAAATAGTCGAAACGACCGGCTCGAAGAGTACTTCGTCGCTGTAGCATCCACGAGTTCGGGAATTGACAAACAAACTCATCGTAGGGTTCCCTAACTAGTACGTGAGAAAAACCCACACGGCTCGTCAAACTCAACTCGGAAGCCACAAAAGCGAACCGAAACTCAACGAAACCAATCCGAAACAGATCCGAAAGATCCAACAAAGATCCCACAAGACCTGCAAAGGATCCAGCAAAGATCCACCAAGGATCCAGGGCATTACATCCTCCCCTCCTTTAAGAAATTTCGCCCTCGAAATTAAGGACTAACCAGGGAGAAGCAAGGGAGAACAACCCACGACACAAATATCGAGAAAACACAGCTCAGAGGAACACCGTCAGATCACAATTACAGGTACACACTCTAGCTTCCAAGACAGCAAGTCTACAGCACGAGTATGGCACCAAAGTGAACACATCTGACACCTCCGAAGCAAGGGCAACGTCGTTTACGTCTCACCAGAAATAGGGACACGACAGCCACAACAATCGATAACCAACACCGAGAAACACAATAACAACACGGCAAGCATCAGCTCACACAAGGAGACACAGTCCTCTCAGCTGACAGCTCGCAACATCATCGGCTCCAGTGCCAAAGGCAACAGGGAACACCTGGCACACAGGACACCAACGACAACAACACCACTGGACCAGAAACACAATCAAGTCAGCACTCACTCAGATATCACATCTGATTAAGTCGCAAGCTAACTCCACCCAAGAGAAAGGGAGTACAGCAAGCTAACTGACAACACGATGGTCCAAGATAAGAACACAAAATCATAAAGAAACAGTGCCAAAACAACAACACAGCGGCAGCACCACCAGGATTCCGGCTCCGCACAACACGCAGGGCCAAGGAACACATCTGCAAGCAGGGTCACATCAAGGCACAAGAACAGCTGGACACACGACCACAAGGATAGGCCACGCATCAGACTGCTCACCGAGCGAAGACCCACAACAACGAGAAACGACAACAATCTCGGGGAAAGCAACTCAAGGACTAGCATCACGCCTCGAGAGCACAACACCTAAGAAAGAAATGCAGAGCTGAGGGTACTCAATCAGCGAGGAATGCCGACAAATTCCCCATCACTCGCAAATGCCAATGCCAACAGCAAACAAACACCCAAAAACTACCAACAATGGCACGGCAATGACAATGTCAAGGCACAAGAAGCCAAGACAAAAGCACATCGAGAAGGAACAAAACCTCTCGACAAGCGGGTAGCCAACCCACACACTTCCAATGCACTCTCAACAATGCGCACAGGCAACAGAATAACACCGGTAATCGCACCTCAGCACATGCCAGACGCCATCGCAATCAACAAAGATCGCAATTAACACGCCACGAGCACCGATCTCGCGAACAACCGATCACAAGGGGCCTAAGTGCAACAAAGGAAGAGCACCAGCTTCAGCACAAAGCACGCGGAAAGAACTAATCTCAGTTTACCTTCATGTCCTGGAACAACAAATGAGCCTTCGCAAGCATCGACCGTTGGACACGGCACGACAAATACGGTACACTATAGCTCTTAACACCATCATGGAGTCCAAAGCCAAGCAACCGTACAACAAGAGAGCATATCAGGCTCAAAACAAAGCTGTCCACACTCCACACTTAAGCAGACGCAGGACAAAGGCAACACTAAGACAATAATTCCAAGGTAAACCTCGAAAAAGCTTCACCAAAGAGGGATGAGAAGCAACGAGCTCGACAACAACAGCTCACCAGGAAGGAAAATCCTAGGTTCGCTCGAGCAACTTCTCAATCGAGGCAACACAACGACCGATTCAATCGAAACGACGACGCATCAGGAGCCAAGTAGACTCAAGCTGGGACAACCAAAACAACGTAAGAACATCCATGGCCATCACACCAACGCTAAAACTCACAAGCCACCTGAGCAAAACACAGAAAACAGCTCGAACAATGCACTGCAGGTTCATGCCAACCGATAGACACTGCCAAGTGCAACACGATCGAGACCAACTTCAAAGCCGAACGAAGCACCACGTCACATCCAGACGGGAGCAAAACCATCTCGTACAGCGCCAACCAAGCACGTACAAGACCACATAAGAAAAGCACCGCGATAAACCATCGCAACACCTACGCTAGCAAGAGACTGTACTGGACCTTAAGGACTCTGGTAACTGTATATCTGGATTTCCATGTATTTCACATGACAATGCTCTGATAGCTCAGAAAAGAAACTCCGAACATCTCAGAACACTGCTCTGATACCAGCTGTAGCGACCCGGATTCCGGATACCCGGTGCACCCGGTATAAATATCGAATACACGTGATACCACAAGGGACCTGCGAGGCCTCCCAAGCGCAGGAAAGCGCCGAAGGGAAAAAGGAGTGTGTGGAATACATTGAAGCCAGCAGACATAACAGTAAGCAATTAAATTTCATTAGATTGGATTGCTAAAGTAGCAGAAATAAAATTACTTTTTCATTAATGAGTCAAATTTACAATTATACACAGAGTCCAGCCCCAAAGGAAAGACAACAAGTACAGTCTGACAGAAAAGAAACGTACACAGAGGTCGGGAGAAGCCCGACGTAGGTACGGCTGGCAGCTACAACAGCAAGCGCGCACTCCACCAGGAACAGCAGAGGCAGACGGCGAAACCCACCTGAAAAGCAGGGGTGAGTCTCAACAGAAACTCAGTAGGGGTCACGCGGATCCCCACTCAAAAACGCATAGTGCAACGGAAGCAACAACGAAGCAGCAGGAACAGCAGGTGTAGCAAAGCAGGAAAAGCTACACTATAAAGCTGTAGAACTACCGCTAAAAAGAAACAACGGAACAGACGGGTAGCAGGAGTAGGGAACAAGCAGGAGAGGGGTGAGAACCCGCACCAAACAAGCGGCTGCCGAACTAACCTCGGCACCCCAAACTACTCCAAACAAAAAGGCAACAGATGGTTGACCCCAAACTCACACAGAAGGGTACACCAGTCTGTCAACCAGCCCAAACAAACAAGGTCTAGATAAGACCCCGCCAGACGCCAAACAAACACGTACACGACCGGAAGAGTCATGCACACAGCCCCACGCACGATCAGAACATCGTGCAGACGACAGAACCCTGACCTCGAGTACAGCCACGAACGGCAACTCGCAAAGGTCACAGCGCACAGGAAAACGCCGAGAGTCACTGCACCGAGTGACAGGAGCACCCTCCTCCCAGAAGAACAGCCAGAAGCATCCACTGACGACTTACACTGCGCCACAAGTGTCATGTCCATTGAAGAACAAGACACACCAAGAACCAGGTCCGAGGAACAACAGTTCCAAGGAAACATGGCACCACAGCACAGGACTGTAGCACCAACTGCGAGTGACTAGTCAGGGCCATGCCCGTCGGCGCAAGTCCCCAGTCCCTGACCACGTGTGCACACACTGACCACTACCTAGGCCAGGCCTCTAGCTAGTATTTCCCTCGGTAGGACGCTACCGCTGGTCGGGGCCTACGGAACTAGCTTAAAAACCGTACGTACCAAATGCAACAGGAAAAAACCCCTCCACCACTCCCGGTGGGTCGGCAAACAGCCTAGGGCTACAACCAGGGGAGGCTCACAAGGCACGAACTCTGAAACACAGGCGCTACAGCACAGACAGCTAAGAAAAGCCCTGTCTCGTGCACAACAAAGCACCCAGGCAGTCAAACAACCGCCAACAGACTCAGGACCAGGCAACTAGACCTACAATGTAACGATCCTTGAGTCGGACGACTCAAAGGCAAGATCGTCACAAACAACGGAACAAGCCGCGAATCGGTCTAATCCTAAGCCAGAAGAAACGACGCTCTGCAGAAAATAACACACGGAGACCTGAGGGAAATACCAAGAACCCTCAGCACAGCTAGACATGCAAACCGAGGTAGAACAACACCTCGAAGCATCCAGAAGCAGTGTCTCGGACAGGACAGAACCGCCAAGACACGCACAAACAAGGTCCCACGTCAACCACTGGGTCAAACCGGGTTGACCTGAACCAAACAACAGCAGCATGCAAAAGTAGGATCAAGAATCCTACCACAAGTAAGAAGACTTCTGGCTACCTTACAACGTAATCTTAGCCCTCATAGGACGTCAGGAGACATCCACGGGATAACGGGCAGACCACAAGGCCAAGCCAAGACACACAGGAATCAACGGGCGGAAAACAAAGGCACAAGGAATGTAACGCACCAGCCTTAGACTGCTACAAGCAAGCGACGGTCTATCCTAGGGCCGTTACTTCCCAAACAATGGACGGGAATCAATCCGTCACACACACCACCCTGACAAACCTACAAAACCACACTAAAGCCAGGTAACGCACAACACCAGGCGCGTTACAACCAAACGACGCACGGGGGTCGGCGCGTTATTCTCAACGTGCACAGCCACCCTCAACCAAAGCGAAGTAACGCGCAACGTCAGGCGCGTTACAACCAAACAACGCGGCATGGGAGGGGCGTCAGAGCCAAACGACGCACGGGGGCAGGTGCGTTACTCTCAACGTGCACAGCCACCCTCAACCCAGCACAAAACAACAAACGACGGCCAGGAGCAGGCGTGTTGTACCACAACGACGCATGGGGGCTCAACCGCTACATCCAACGGGCACAGCCACCCAAGCTCGGCCAAAACAGAATGTAACGGCCAGGGGCAGGCGCGTTACACTCAAACAACGCACGGGGTACGACCGCTGGAGGCACCGCCTCAACAGGTCAAACGTTGGTCAAACAGCAAGTGACGGCCAGGGCAGGGTGCGTTACATCCATCTAACGCACTGGGTTAAGCGCGTTAGATCAACCGACTCAACCCCAACACAAAATGACGAAGGTGAAGTAACGCACTACCCTAGGCACGTTACAAGGAAGCGACGCGCCACCCTAGGGCCATCACATTCCCAAAAGCCAGAAAACTTAAAAACGCTAAATCAAATGGCAGTCTATCGTAGGGCCGTCTGAGCCAAATAACGGCCTCTGATACGACCGCTACATCAGTCACGACGGGAAAACAGGGGAATGGCCTAATCGGCCCGTTCCACGCCCCATTCACGCCGAAACGCAGGGGAAACAAACCACAACGACAAATAACAACACCAGGGGGCCAAAACGCCCACATGCAAGCTCAAAAACACAGGATTCGGGCGATTTCCATAAATCGACCCTAAGTGGGTCACCGAGGTTCCCGGGCTTCTACCGACCTCGAATGAACACCAAACCACACGAAATCAACGTGGATGGATCCTAACATCCCAGCGGTCAGTTTGAAACTAACTACGCCGCAAACGGTCGTCGTTTACCGGCCGACCCTAAAAACCACGAAAATCACGGTTTAGGCAAAACAAGCCCAAACTCGACCGTTTCCTAGCCGAACACTGTGCAATGGCAGGGAAAACGGAGAGGACGAAGTAAGGATCAGTCACCCTACCTCCACCGAAGAAACCGTGCCCCGAAGGGACTAGACCACGCTGAAAACCACTCGCGAACCGATTTCACCGGCTTCGAATCCACCGTTCGGGATCGCGCCAGAATCGATCTGATCCTTGCTCCATCGCGCACCCAGCCAGCTCCATCACGTCCCCAACACGTGCCTCTAGGTCCTCCGTCTGCAGCCGGAGCCGAGGAGGCGAACGGGAGAGAAAACGGGAGAGAGAGAGGCGACGGCGGTGAATGAGAAGGAAGAGAGAGGAAAAGAAAAGAAATAGAAAAGAAATTAGGAAAATTTCCTAATTTCTGAAAATTCCGAAAATGCGCCAAAAACGCACAAATTCAGACAAATACGCAAAAATAGTCAAAACGACCGGGTCGAAGAGTACTTCGTCGCTGTAGCATCCACGAGTTCGAGAAATGACAAACAAACTCACCGTAGGGTTCCGTAACTAGTACGTGAGAAAAACCCACATGGCTCGTCAAACTCAACTCGGAAGACACAAAAGTGAACCGAAACTCAACGAAACCAATCCGAAAGATCCAACAAAGATCCCATAAGACCTGCAAAGGATCCAGCAAAGATCCACCAAGGATCCAGGACATTACAGCTGCCAAGGGAGAAAGAGTGCTGCTACTGTAGCTTCGTGAACAGTGTTCCGTGCAAGAAGTTCTTCATCCATCTCCAAGCTTCTCAAGCTCAATCTGAGGCCAATCAACCCAAGTCAAGTGGAGGTCAAGTTGCATCCAAAATCCTCTTCATCCACTAAGGGGGAGCTTAAATCTGAAGCTTTTATTTTGTGTTTCTTCCTTCATTTCTAATTAAACTTCAAGTGTGTGTTCCTGTAATATTTAAACACTTGTGTGTGTGGATCTACGTAGATCCGTGTGTGTGTGTGTGTGTGTGTGTGTGTGTGTGTGTGTGTGTGTGTGTGTGTGTGTGTGTGTGTGTGTGTGTGTGTGTGTGTGTGTGTGTGTGTTTCTCTTTCTCCACTTTTCTGTGTGATTTGGTGCTTGTGCACCTTCGTGGGAGTTCCGAACTCCTCACGAGTGTGAGTGTGTGTGTGTGTGGTTTGATCTTGTAATCTTTTACAAGATAGTGTGGGAATCCTCACAGATTGTGAGGGGTGGACGTAGGTTACCGTTGTTGCATCCGAACCACCTAAAAATCATGTCTCTTGTGTGTTTTGATCATTTTCTCCTATCACCATTCTGTGCAAGCACACACATAGATTAATTTGGTTGTATTGATTGAGTTAGATTTAGCATAATCTATAATTTTCACATCACATCTCTGGTACATCAAAAGGTGAGTTCGGATCGACAAGGCAAACCTTGTTAGGAAAATACCACTATGCGTGAGTAGAATCTTCAGATTCTCACCTCCGCCACGGTACCAAAGATCAGTTGAGTGTGGTAGATCTTGCTAGATCTGATAGTTTTTATTTAGATCTGAACTTCATTGTGGCTATTCCTCTCACTTGTTTAAATCGACTAAAGTTTTCTTAAAATTTGTAAACACCCAATTCACCCCCTCCTCTTGGGTGTCATTGATCACGGGACTTCAATTGGTATCAGAGCCAAGGCTCTAATTCTTTCAGATCTAACGATCTAGGGTAAAATCCAGATCAATGGCCAACAAGGGGATGATGCCTGAGGACCACTCAATCCACCGTCCTCCATAATTTGACGGCTCAAACTGTAAGACCCCAAATTCTTTAGAGATTTATTTAGAAAGTTATTTGTAATTATTTAAAATTTATTTGAAATTATTCGAAATTAATGAGAATTATCCAAATTAATTGGATTAATTAATTAATTAATAGAATAAGTCATTTTTCTTCTATTTATAAAAATCCCCAAAAATCACATCTTGTAGAATTAATTTTATTTATCAACTTTGTCTTCTACAATTAAGCCTAATACAATCGTTTATTAAGCCGAATTAGCGAACTAATTCTTCCGAACTTAATATTTAATTAATTACGGAATAGTAGAAATGGAATTTTATCTAACATATAAAAATTCATAAAAATAGTAATTAAATAATAGATGTTTCGACTAACACTTTTGTCTTCTTGGAGTAAGCCTAATTAAATCATTATCTAGCCCTAATCAGTGGATTAAGCCTGACTTATAACCCACCTAACCCAAATTCGAATTTACTATTCACCCAAACTTTGAACATCAAATTCGAGCTTGATTCTCAACCAAATGGGGTGATTCCAGAGGCAAATGAAAGGTATTACATAGAGGAACATTTACCCTCAATCAATTTGAGGTAAACTTAGCCCCAAAACGTGCTGCCGACATAGTTAGGTCAAGTCAAGGATTTCGGCGCCGTTTCTAAACTCGTAGCTTGCAGCAGCAAATACTCCCAATTCAGAAGGCTCCAGAAGCTCTATGAGCTATCAAAATGAAGCCCTACGAGTCTTCTTTCATTTGGCTGCTGTGGGGTTCGCTGAAATTTCGGATCTGGAGAGATCTAGTTCGATTTGTGGAGGTCGGTCAGTAGGCCGTTGGCTTCCCTTCATCCTTCTTTGATCAATCGATTGAGGTAGGAATTCTCAACCAAATCTTGATCATGAGTATAGCAGATTGTACCTCTCATCGAGCTCTTTCCATTGGTGGCAAAAGCCCCAATTTTCATTATGTATCCGAGGAGATATCGAAGTTTTAGTGAGGTGTTGTCAAGTTGTTCTTCATTCTAGGTTTCGAGTTCCTTCTTCAATTTGAGGTAGGTGATAACAGCCCAATTTCTAATTAACATACATGAATGTAATCAATAGCATGTTAGCTTTCTTTTGACATCAAAATCCCCAATTTTCATAGATCATGCCTAGAGTATTTCGTGTGTTATTAGAAGCATGCTAGCAAGCTAGACTTTTCTGGTGTTCTTCATAGAATAGGTTGTATTTCCTTGGATTCCTATCGAAATTCGTGATTTAAAATCATGTTTCATGACCCTAAGATGCATGTTATTAACCCTAGAGTCTATGGTTATGATCCCAATACTTTTAGACCCCAAATTCGTGGAGTTTTCATCGTTTTTTTTGGGTCTGGAAACCCAGGGGTCGACCCATTTCAAACCCTGCAAGCAGCAATGCTGCCTTGCAGGGGTCGACCCAATGGGTCGACCCACAACCTGCAGGGGTCGACCCATGGGTCGACCCATGCAGCCAGGTAGCCAGGGGTCGACCCAGGGGTCGACCCATCCCTGGAATTTTTCCAGGGGTCGACCCAAAGGGTCGACCCATGCATTGTAAACCCATTTTTTTTGATGATTTGACCCGGGGATCAATCCGGATCATCGGGGAATCAAACCATTCAACCTAAACACTTTGAAAACTACATTTTTGAGGAACTAATGACCTATTCATGTACCCTTTTAGTTTCAATTAACATTGGTCCATACATGCAAACTTAGTATAAAAACACACCGTTTACCATCTTCATTTCAAGGCATACAAGATTAAATAGAAACCCACATAATTAGTGGTTAATGGTGTAACTAAATCTCTGTTAATGCATTCTATTTCACTCCCGTGGGAGTTGTTCTTTGCCTTATCATCTTGAATCAGCTTCTTGGCAATTGTCTTAATGCAAATGATAATGGTTAAATCATGATATCTTAACTTGATGATTAGGATTAATATGTTGATTAGCTTGTTTGATTGCTGCTGTTGTACAGTAGCGCAGCACGATTAACTCTTGTTGTGACTTGATTTCAATCTCCTTGATGATTATACTTACCTTGAAATTCTGGAAATGAATCTCCTTCCTACTTGAAGTTGTTATTGCTACTTAGTTTAAACCTTGGAATTCTGGCCATAAACTGTGGAAGTCTAGATTCGTGGGATCTTTGATCCAAAGAAATCAATGCCTGGCAAACAATTAAGGGCTCGGTCTGGTCCTGGGAAGAGCGCCCGAACACTACGTGTACCCTTGGGAGGTGAATGACTAGGTGTGGCATTTGGCACCAATACTTGACATGTGTTAAATCTAGGACTGTCCACTACTCACTACTCTCTCCACTACTCTCTACATTACTTTCTACTACTTTTCACTTTCCACTCGTCACTGTTCTATACTCTACTTGTGGTTACTGTACTTGCTCATTACTTGGACGTGGAAATGAAATTACATACGTGCTTGACATGACTTGAATCGACTTGATATGGCCAACTTTTTATCGTTATCTCCTGTAGTAAATTCTTGTCTTACTATTCTATTCATTATATTTCTTGACCTTGCAAGATCTTTGAATTTCGTTTCATCATCGTTATCTTTTTATCATTTTTATCATTTGTAGCATGACATTTTGAAAAATGTAATTAAACTGTTAATCACTTATACATGTCTATTATTTCCTACTGAGCGTTAGCTCACACCCCGTTGTTTCCCCTTTCCAGGCTTTTCAGGTGACGCGCTTACCGATGGGGAAGGGCAGGAGTGATGTCTTGAGTGTATCAGTTCTAGTGTGTTAGTAGTGTGTTATCCTTCTTTAGTTGTGTTTTGGAGAGCTTTTAGTCTCAGTCATGTTATTGAGTTTTAGTGGTTGATTATTCCAGTTGTATTAAGTTGAACTTGAGGATTATTGTATTAGTCGTGGTTTATTAATGATCATTTAGCATTTCCATCTTGTAGCACTTGTGTATTGTTTTAGATTTAGTTCCCTCTCTTGCCAGCGTGTCCCTAACTGTACGTCCCGATACTTCCGCCTTGTTCGGGGCGTGACAGTTTAGTTGGTATCAGAGCCCTAGGTTTCACATTCCTAGGTTTCCTAAGTTTAAGTTTTCTTGCATTGCATCCCAATAATCGGTATATCAAAAGGTGTTGCCCGAACGTTAGGCTACGCCTATCGGGAAGGTCGCACACTTGCGCGAGTGATCTTCGGACCGATTACCTCCGCCAGGTACTGAGTTTTGGTCGTGTCTAGGTGCACTAGATCCCTAACCTTGTAAAAGTTTAAGACCTGACCTGTGAGATTGGGTAGAACTTGGGTTAAGTTCGTTTCTTAATCGTGTAATTATCTATCTTATTTGAACCTAAGTAATCTATTTCTCGTGTAGATGGCAGCTGATCGTGCTGAATGGAGGAACCTGCAACGTACGGTTCAAGGCCTTACTCAGGCCCTTCAGCAAGTAGCTCAGGCAGGAGCGGCACAGCATGGCACCGGTGATCTATACCGGAACTTTCGCGGAATGAATCCGCCTAGATTCGCTGGTTCGACTGACCCTGACCAAGCCGAGCACTGGCTAGATGAGATGGGGAGAATCTTTGAAGTTATGCAATGCACCAACCAGGAGCGTGTCCTTTTGTCCACATTTCAACTGGAACATGATGCACGTACTTGGTGGGATTCTATCAAGGCAACTCTCGGAGATCGGCAAGTTATGTGGGAAGAGTTTGAGGAATTCTTCAACAGCAAGTATTTTTCCGATAGAGTGCAAGA
This sequence comes from Amorphophallus konjac, assembly GCA_022559845.1. Lineage (NCBI taxonomy): Eukaryota > Viridiplantae > Streptophyta > Magnoliopsida > Alismatales > Araceae > Amorphophallus > Amorphophallus konjac. The sequence continues at coordinate 191,655,082 of CM040126.1, read as the reverse complement.
GAAGAAAGCGGCAGAGTTCGCGGCCTTGAAACAGCGAGGTTTGTCCGTGGCGGAGTATGAGGCTCAATTCGCACGGCTTTCTCGATATGCTACACATCTCATTTCCACCGAGAAGATGAAGGCGAAGCACTTTCTCAATGGTTTGAAGCTTCATTATATCAACCAATTGGCACCGATGGAGATTTCCACTTATTCCGAGATGGTAAGGAAAGCGCAAGTTCTGGAGGATACTCTTGAGATGACGGAGAGAATCCGTGGGAAAGGCACCAAGAAAGAATTACCTACGGGTTCCGGGAGTGTCAAACCCGGGTATGCCAAGAAGAGGCCTGTTAGTGGACCTGGTTCGTGGAGCGGGTCCGGATCGTGGAAGGGCAAGATGCCGAGGCATGAAGACAAGAAGCCTGGCCCTATTGTTCCATTTAAGGGCGTGTGTAACTATTGTGATCGTCCGGGTCACAAGATAGAGGAGTGCTGGCGCAAGCAAGGCGCATGTTTGCGGTGTGGAAGCAAGGAGCACTGTATCCCCAATTGCCCTCTCATATCGGAACAAGCTACACCGGCAAAACCTCTAGTCTTCAAGAAACCACAAGGCAAGCTTCAAGCTTTACATGAAGATGAAACTGGGATTTCTGATGATGGCGGACTCGTCGAAGGTACCCTTACTATAATCGATAAGCCCGCATTTGCTCTCTTTGATACTGGTGCCACACATTCTTTTATTTCACGGAGATTTGCTAAGTCATTAGCTGTGGAACCTGTTTTGATGAATACTCCGTTAGAGATTTCAACCCCTATTGGCACTAGATCAACAATCCAGTATATCTATCCTTCTAGTAAGGTTATGATGGGTGAACAGAACTTTCCAGCAGATTTGGTCTACATGGATATGAAGGATTATGATGTAATCCTAGGAGCAGATTGGTTGGCCAAGTATGAGGCCAATGTTCACTGTAGTTCTAGCTCAGTGACTTTTACTGGACATTCTGGTTTATCTTTTACGGGAGTCAAGCACCATAACTCCGTACCACTCATTTCGGCTCTTCGAGCTGATAAGCTTTTGAGGCATGGGTGTGAGGCATTTCTAGCCTTTGTTTGTGCAACCCCTGAGCAACAGATTGAGATCAAGGACATTCCTGTTGTCCAAGATTTTCCTGATGTCTTTCCAGAGGAACTACCAGGACTTCCGCCTGAGCGGGAAGTTATCTTTTCTATTGATCTTATTCCTGGCACAGCTCCTATTTCTAAGGCTCCTTATCGTATGTCTCCTGCGGAACTGAGGGAACTGAAGCAGCAACTGATGGAATTACTCGAGAAGGGTTTTATTCGTCCTAGTACTTCTCCGTGGGGAGCCCCTGTGTTATTCGTCAGGAAGAAAGATGGTTCGATGAGGTTGTGCATTGATTATCGGCAAATAAACCAGCAGACTGTCAAGAACAAATATCCCTTGCCGGGATTGACGAGTTATTTGACCAGATAGCGGGAGCTCAATATTTCTCTAAGATCGATCTTCGATCTGGATATCACCAGTTGCGGATTAAGGAAGAGGACATTTATAAAACAGCTTTCGCAGCAGGTATGGTCATTTTGAATTTGTCGTTATGCCTTTTGGTCTAACGAATGCTCCAGCAGCTTTCATGCAGTTGATGAACGATGTATTTCGGCCCTATCTTGATCAATGGGTCGTGGTCTTTATTGATGACATCTTGATCTATTCAAGAGTGAATTGGAGCATGCTGAGCATCTGAGAATGGCATTGCAACTATTGAAAGATCATCAGCTATATGCTAAGTTCAGTAAGTGTGAGTTCTGGCTACAAGAAGTGTCCTTTCTCGGACATATTATCACCAAGGAAGGTATTTCTGTTGATCCTTCGAAGATTGAGGCAGTGAAGAATTGGGAGCAGCCTACTAGTGCAACTGAAGTTAGAAGTTTTCTAGGCCTGGCAGGCTATTACCGAAGATTTATTCAAGATTTCTCCAAGATTACAGTACCTATGACAAGATTAACCCGCAAGGAGAACAAGTTTGATTGGTCAGATGATTGTCAGCGAAGCTTTCAGACTCTGAAGGAGTGTTTGACTACTGCACCTGTTTTGGCTTTACCTTCTGGTGAAGGAGGATTTGTTGTTTATACTGATGCTTCAGGTATTGGCTTAGGCTGTGTACTCATGCAGCATGGGAAGGTGATTGCCTATTCCTCTAGGCAGTTGAGGAAGCACGAAGATAATTATCCTGTTCATGATTTGGAACTTGCTGCAGTCGTGTTTGCTTTGAAGATATGGAGGCATTACTTGTATGGAGAAACCTTTACAGTGTTTTCAGATCATAAAAGTTTGAAGTATTTATTCTCTCAAAAGGAACTCAACATGAGGCAGCGGAGATGGTTGGAGTACTTGAAAGACTTCGACTTCTCGATTGAGTATCATCCTGGCAAAGGTAATGTTGTGGCAGATGCATTAAGCCGGAAGCCGGTAGCTAGATTGTCAAGTCTCATGTTACAAGAATGGAGATTGTTGGAACAATTATCTAGTCTGGATCTCAATATTGACAATGATCGGATCTTGATTGCTCAGATTCAACTTAAACCAGAAATATTGATAGAGATCAAGTCCTTGCAAGATAATGATCCCGAGTTGGTAGAGATCAAGGGAAGCTTGAGTAGCAGACCTGATTTCATGTTGGTCGATGATGGTAGATTATTATTTAAAAGCAGAACTTGTGTTTCGGATGAGGCTACAATAAAGAACAACATTCTTGAGGAGGCTCATAGATCCAGATATACCATTCATCCTGGAGGCACTAAGATGTACCGAGATTTGAAAAGGTCCTTTTGGTGGCCGAATATGAAAAGAGAAGTTGCAGATTTTGTGAGCAGATGTTTGGTATGTCAGCAAGTTAAGGCCGAACATTTCAGACCAGCAGGGAAATTGAAACCACTCGACATACCCCAATGGAAGTGGGAAAGTATTGGCATGGATTTCATTATGGGTCTACCTAGGACTCGTGGTGGATTTGATGCGATATGGGTGATTGTTGATCGTTTGACAAAGTCGGCTCATTTCTTACCAATTAAGTCCAAGTGGACGATTGATGTATTGGCTGCTTTGTATATAAAGGAAGTGGTGAGATTGCATGGTATCTCAGTGAATATAGTATCTGATCGAGACCCCAGATTTACTTCACATTTCTGGAAGGGACTGCAAGAGTCTTTGGGTACTCGTCTGAATTTCAGTACTGCTTTTCATCCACAGACAGATGGACAGACTGAAAGAACCAATCAGATAGTGGAAGATATGTTGCGAGCTTGCATGATTGATTTCGGTGGTAATTGGAGTGAGCATTTGGCATTAATTGAATTCGCCTACAATAACAGCTATCAGTCTAGCATTCAGATGACTCCTTTTGAAGCACTATATGGTAGAAGTTGTCGTTCCCCGTTGTGTTGGGACGAGGTAGGTGTGAAACAGTGGCTTGGACCAGATCTTGTTTTGGAATCATCACAGAACATCCGTGTTATCCGAGACCGGTTACAAGTAGCCCAGTCAAGACAGAAGAGTTATGCCGACAACAGGAGAAGGGATTTGGAATTTCAGGTTGGCGAGCATGTGTTCTTAAAGGTCTCTCCGACGAGAGGGATCCGAAGATTTGGCATTCATGGCAAGCTGAGTCCGAGGTACATTGGTCCATTCGAGATTCTAGATAGAGTGGGAGAGGTGGCATACAGACTGGCTTTACCACCGCATTTGTCTGGCGTACATAATGTTTTCCATGTGTCTATGTTACGGAAATATGTGTACGATCCCACTCATATCATTCAACAAGTGGATTTTGAACTGAAGGAAGATTTGACCTATGAGGAATGACCTGTCAAGATTCTGGACCGGAAGCATCAGCAACTCCGGAATCGTTCGATACCGATGGTCAAGATTCAGTGGAGTCGGCGTGGGACCGAAGAAGCTACATGGGAGTCTGAAGAGACTATGCGAAAGCGGTATCCCGATCTATTCTAGGTGAGCGATCTTTTTCTACTCTCAGTTTTAGTGCAGTGAATTTGGAGGACCAAATTCCTTTAAGTAGGGGAGGGTGTAAGACCCCAAATTCTTTAGAGATTTATTTAGAAAGTTATTTGTAATTATTTGGAATTTATTTGAAATTATTCGAAATTAATGAGAATTATCCAAATTAATTGGATTAATTAATTAATTAATAGAATAAGTCATTTTTCTTCTATTTTCTAAAAATCCCCAAAAATCACATCTTGTAGAATTAATTTTGTTTATCAACTTTGTCTTCTACAATTAAGCCTAATACAATCGTTTATTAAGCCGAATTAGCGAACTAATTCTTCCGAACTTAATATTTAATTAATTACGGAATAGTAGAAATGGAATTTTATCTAACATATAAAAATTCATAAAAATAGTAATTAAATAATAGATGTTTCGACTAACACTTTTGTCTTCTTGGAGTAAGCCTAATTAAATCATTATCTAGCCCTAATCAGTGGATTAAGCCTGACTTATAACCCACCTAACCCAAATTCGAATTTACTATTCACCCAAACTTTGAACATCAAATTCGAGCTTGATTCTCAACCAAATGGGGTGATTCTAGAGGCAAATGAAAGGTATTACATAGAGGAACATTTACCCTCAATCAATTTGAGGTAAACTTAGCCCCAAAACGTGCTGCCGACATAGTTAGGTCAAGTCAAGGATTTCGGCGCCGTTTCTAAACTCGTAGCTTGCAGCAGCAAATACTCCCAATTCAGAAGGCTCCAGAAGCTCTATGAGCTATCAAAATGAATCCCTACGAGTCTTCTTTCATTTGGCTGTTGTGGGGTTCACTGAAATTTCGGATTTGGAGAGATCTAGTTCGATTTGTGGAGGTCGGTCAGTAGGCCGTTGGCTTCCCTTCATCCTTCTTTGATCAATCGATTGAGGTAGGAATTCTCAACCAAATCTTGATCATGAGTATAGCAGATTGTACCTCTCATCGAGCTCTTTCCATTGGTGGCAAAAGCCCCAATTTTCATTAGGTATCCGAGGAGATATCGAAGTTTTAGTGAGGTGCTGTCAAGTTGTTCTTCATTCTAGGTTTCGAGTTCCTTCTTCAATTTGAGGTAGGTGATAACAACCCAATTTCTAATTAACATACATGAATGTAATCAATAGCATGTTAGCTTTCTTTTGACATCAAAATCTCCAATTTTTATAGATCATGCCTAGAGTATTTCGTGTGTTATTAGAAGCATGCTAGCAAGCTAGACTTTTCTGGTGTTCTTCATAGAATATGTTGTATTTCCTTGGATTCCTATCGAAATTCGTGATTTAAAATCGTGTTTCATGACCCTAAGATGCATGTTATTAACCCTAGAGTCTATGGTTATGATCCCAATACTTTTAGACCCCAAATTCGTGGAGTTTTCATCATTTTTTTTGGGTCTGGAAACCCAGGGGTCGACCCACGGGTCGACCCATTTCAAACCCTGCAAGCAGCAATGCTGCCTTGCAGGGGTCGACCCAATGGGTCGACCCACAACCTGCAGGGGTCGACCCATGGGTCGACCCATGCAGCCAGGTAGCCAGGGGTCGACCCAGGGGTCGACCCATCCCTGGAATTTTTCCAGGGGTCGACCCAAAGGGTCGACCCATGCATTGTAAACCCGTTTTTTTTGATGATTTGACCCGGGGATCAATCTGGATCATCGGGGAATCAAACCATTCAACCTAAACACTTTGAAAACTACATTTTTGAGGAACTAATGACCTATTCATGTACCCTTTTAGTTTCAATTAACATTGGTCCATACATGCAAACTTAGTATAAAAACATACCGTTTACCATCTTCATTTCAAGGCATACAAGATTAAATAGAAACCCACATAATTAGTGGTTAATGGTGTAACTAAATCTCTGTTAATGCATTCTATTTCACTCCTGTGGGAGTTGTTCTTTGCCTTATCATCTTGAATCAGCTTCTTGGCAATTGTCTTAATGCAAATGATAATGGTTAAATCATGATATCTTAACTTGATGATTAGGATTAATATGTTGATTAGCTTGTTTGATTGCTGCTGTTGTACAGTAGCGCAGCACGATTAACTCTTGTTGTGACTTGATTTCAATCTCCTTGTTGATTATACTTACCTTGAAATTCTGGAAATGAATCTCCTTCCTACTTGAAGTTGTTATTGCTACTTAGTTTAAACCTTGGAATTCTGGCCATAAACTGTGGAAGTCTAGATTCGTGGGATCTTTGATCCAAAGAAATCAATGCCTGGCAAACAATTAAGGGCTCGGTCTGGTCCTGGGAAGAGCGCCCGAACACTACGTGTACCCCTGGGAGGTGAATGACTAGGTGTGGCATTTGGCACCAGTACTTGACATGTGTTAAATCTAGGACTGTCCACTACTCACTACTCTCTCCACTACTCTCTACATTACTTTCTACTACTTTTCACTTTCCACTCGTCACTGTTCTATACTCTACTTGTGGTTACTGTACTTGCTCATTACTTGGACGTGGAAATGAAATTACATACGTGCTTGACATGACTTGAATCGACTTGATATGGCCAACTTTTTATCGTTATCTCCTGTAGTAAATTCTTGTCTTACTATTCTATTCATTATATTTCTTGACCTTGCAAGATCTTTGAATTTCGTTTCATCATCGTTATCTTTTTATCGTTTTTATCATTTGTAGCATGACATTTTGAAAAATGTAATTAAACTATTAATCACTTATACATGTCTGTTATTTCCTACTGAGCGTTAGCTCACACCCCGTTGTTTCCCCTTTCCAGGCTTTTCAGGTGACGCGCTTACCGATGGGGAAGGGCAGGAGTGATGTCTTGAGTGTATCAGTTCTAGTGTGTTAGTAGTGTGTTATCCTTCTTTAGTTGTGTTTTGGAGAGCTTTTAGTCTCAGTCATGTTATTGAGTTTTAGTGGTTGATTATTCCAGTTGTATTAAGTTGAACTTGAGGATTATTGTATTAGTCGTGGTTTATTAATGATCATTTAGCATTTCCATCTTGTAGCACTTGTGTATTGTTTTAGATTTAGTTCCCTCTCTTGCCAGCGTGTCCCTAACTGTACGTCCCGATACTTCCGCCTTGTTCGGGGCGTGACACAAACTACTCCTATTGGAAAAATAGAATGCATATTTTTTTGAGAGCCCAAGAGTACGAGATCTGGAGGGTGGTGGAAAAGGGTCCATATGAGCTTTCTAAAAATGAAGACGAGTGGAACCCTGAGGATATTAAGAAATCCACAGTTAATTTTAATGCCATGAACATTATGCAATGTGCTATACATCCTAACGAGTTTTCTCGTGTATCCATGTGCAGTTCAGCAAAGAAGATGTGGGACAAGCTACGGCTTGTTTATGAAGGAACTTCGGAGGTCAAGGAGACCAAGGCCAATCTACTCGTCAGATATTATGAGCTTTTCAAAATGAAATCCGAAGAAACCATCTCAGAAATGTTTGCAAGATTAACTGAGATCACCAACGGTCTCAAAAGCCTTGGGAAGGAGTACACAAACTCCGAACTTATGAGGAAGGTATTGAGATCCCTTCCACCTGTATGGCATACAAAAGTCACAGTCATTGAGGATTCGAAGAATCTGTCCACACTCTCATTGGACGAGCTCATAGGGTCACTTATGACCTATGAGATTAACATCAAAAGAACTGCAGAAGAGGAATCCAAAAAGAAGAAAACCATTGGCTTGAAAGCCAACCAATCTTATGACGCCTCCCAAGAAGAGGAGTCAAGTGAGGAGAGTAATGAAGAAGAAGACTTGGCTATGCTGACACATCAAGTGAAGAAATTTATGAGAAGAAAGAAGAATTTTTAGGGAAATTTCAGAAAGGGGCAAAGGAAGCCCGTTCAAACCAAGGGTGAGTCTAGCAAGCCAAATAGCATTATATGCTATGAGTGCAAGAAGCCTGGGCACATAAGAGGTGAATGCCCAGAATTGAAGAGAAAGTTCAAGAAGGATAAGTTCAAGAAACCAAAAGCTGTGGTCACCACTTGGAGCGACGAAGAGGAAGAGCAGTCTGAAGAAGAGCTCGGGGAGCTCATGGAAAGCCTGTGTCTTATGGCACACGAGGATGATTCAACATAGGTAAATTCTGATCTCGATTTTATTTCTAATGAACAATGGGAGTAAGAATATGAAAAGTTGTATACAAAATATAGAAAAATCAGATCTAAAAATAAAACTCTCAAAAAGAAAATTGATGATTTATCACATGAGGGTACTTCTGTTAAATTTGAGAAACTAGAACAGGAATGGTTTGAACTAACTGAGGAAAAAGAAACATTGTTACAAACAATTTCAGATTTTGAAAAAGCCAAAGAAGAGCTATCATGCAAAATGTCTAAAATTGAAAAAGTTTATGAAAAGCTCAAGAATGAAAAAGAAATTCTGACATCCTCAATTTCAGAAATTGAAAATAAAAATGTGAGATTGAATAAAGAGGTGACTGACTTGCAGTTCACTCTCTCTAGGTTTGTTAAAGGGAAACAAAATCTAGACAATGTGTTGGGAGTTAAAGTTAACTTCCGAAAAGAAGGATTGGGGTACATACCCCAGAATAAAAAATCCTTTGAGCACAAGATTACTACATCTTATGTGCATGAAAAAGAGAATGATTGTGCTTCATGTTCTCACACCAAGCCCCAACATGTTCAATCTAAACCACACAAATATCAAAGAAGATTCTCAAATGTCAACTACTTTCATTGTGGTAGATTTGGTCATGTTATTTCTTAATGTTGGTTCAGACAAAGCACACAAAGAAATCATGCTCCTTGGATAAAGAAAAGATATGTGCAGAATTGGACTAACTCCTATGGACCCAAATTAGTTTGGGTACCAAAAATAATTGCATGAAATTGTTATCTTTTACAGATATGCCTTGAAACTAGGGCGAGCAAATGGTACCTGGACAGCGGTTGCTCAAGGCATATGATAGGGGACAAGAAAATGTTCTCTACTCTGCAAGACAAGGATGGGGGCTGGTTGCCTTTGGTGGAAAGGACAAAGGTAAGATCATTGGAATTGACAACATAGGTAAGAATTCTAAAATTCTTATCGAAAATGTGCTCTTAGTGAAAGTTTTAAACCACAATCTTTTAAGCATAAGCCAACTATGTGACAAGGGTTTTAAAATTATTTTTGACAAAACTCATTGCCTTGTCATGAATAAAATCTCTAATCAAGTCATATTCATCGGTAAAAGGAATAACAATGTATATACTGTTGATCTTGATAATGTTGTCGGTGATGATGTGTGCTTGGTAGCAAACAACCATGATAATGGATGGCTATGACATCGAAGACTGGGTCATGCTAGTTTTGGAGTAATCTCCAAATTGTCTAGACATGACTTGGTAAATGGGCTGCCTAAATTAAAATTTGAAAGTGATAAGATCTGTGAGGCTTGCACAAAAGGCAAGCAAACACGTATATCTTTCAAAAATAAAAATATTGTTTCTACCGCTAGATCTCTAGAACTGATCCACCTTGATCTTTTTGGTCCGACTAGGACATCTAGCCAAAGAGGAAATTCTTATGGATTTGTAATTGTTGATGATTACTCCAGATTTACATGGGTGTTATTTTTAGCTAATAAAAGTGATGCCTCGATGGAGTTTCAAGTGGTTTGCTGGAAAATTCAAAATGATAAAGGATACCTCATCACCACAATTCAGACTGATCATGGTGGTGAATATGAAAATCATGATTTCAACAGTTTTTGCCAGGAACGAGGATATACACACAACTTCTCATCACCTAGGACGCCTCAACAAAATGGAGTAGTGGAGAGGAAAATAGAACATTGATAGACATAGCTCGGACTATGTTAAGTGAGAACTCCCTACCCAAATACTTTTCTGCTGAGGCGGTAAGTATAGCATGCTACATCATAAATAGGGTAATGGTAAGGCCGATCTTGAAGAAAACCCCATATGAGCTCTACAAGGGTAAGAAACTGAACATTTCCTATCTGAAACCATTTGGATGCCCTTGCTATATTTAGAACAATGGTAAGTCAAATCTAGGAAAGTTTGATGAAAAGAGTGACAAAGGAATCTTCCTAGGTTATGCATCAAATTCTAGAGGATACTGGTTATTCAATAAAAGGACTTTGGTTGTTGAAGAAAGTCCTCATGTCATTTTTGATGAATCTGAACTAAAACTGACAAATCACATCTCTTCTACTTTGGATACAGATGAAGCTCCTAAACAATCAAATGATGCTGGAACATCTGAGGTTGAAGATGAACCAACTGAAGGGACCTCGAGTAAGAGTGAAAAGGATGAAGATCCTTCAATAGAAACACTTCAAGAACAGCAAGTGCAGCACCACGACTTGCCAAGTTCCTCAACGTTCTTGAAAGATCACCCCGCTGAAAACATCATAGGTAATCCTGAAGATGGGGTAAGAAACTAGATCTTCATTAAGGCAAGTAGAAGAAGAGGATTTGATGGCCTTTATTTCACAAGAAGAGCCTAATGATATTCATGAAGCCCTTCAAAATGAATCTTGAATTCAGGCTATGCATGAAGAGTTACACCAGTTCGAAAGAAACGAAGTGTGGTCTCTCGTGCAGTGTCCTAAGAATCAACCCGTAATAGGAACCCGTTGGGTTTTCAGAAACAAGTTGAGTGACACAGGATTGGTTGTTAGGAACAAGGCACGACTCGAAGCCAAAGGGTATAGCCAGGAAATAGGTATTGATTTTGATGAGTCTTTTGCACCGGTTGCCAGGTTAGAAGCAGTCCAGATTCTATTGTCCTTTGCTTGCTCTCTCGACTTCAAATTACTTCAAATGAATGTTAAATCTACCTTTCTAAATGGGTACATCAAAGATGATGTTTGTGTAGAACAACCTCTAGGTTTTGAAGACTCAAAACATCTAAAACATGTGTACAAGTTGCAAAAGGCCTTGTACAGATTGAAGCAAGCTCCAAGGGCATGGTATGAAAGGCTCACTTCATTCCTGACTGAAAATTATTTCAAAAGAGGTAAGGTTGACCAAACACTCTTCACGAGAAAATCAGGTAAAGACATATTAGTAGTTCAAGTGTATGTGGATGACATAATTTTTGGAGCTACTAATAATCCCTTATGTGATGAATTTGCAGAGATTATGCAAGGAGAATTTGAGATGAGTTTGATGGGTGAGCTTACATTCTTTCTTAGATTGCAGGTTAAGCAAACATCTGAAGGTATTTTCATAAATCAAGCTAAGTACACATTGGAGCTGATAAAGAAATATGGGATGACTGAAGTAAAACCCATGTCAACTCCGATGGCCACAACCATGAAGTTAGATAAAGATGAAAATGGTAAAATAGTAGATCCCACACTATCTCGAGGTATGATCGGATCACTACTGTATCTCACAGCATGCGGCCCTGACATTCAATTCAGTGTATGTCTATGTGCTCATTTTCAGTCATGTCCTAAAGAATCTCATCTAATGGCTGTTAAACACATTTTTTGATACTTAATAGGCACAATAGATTTTGGCTTGTGGTTTTTCATCAGTAGTTCATTTGATTTGATTGCATACACCGATGTGGATTATGCCGAATGCATTGTAGATCGTAAAAGTACTAGTGAGTACTGTCAGTTTCTTGGTGGGTGCCTAGTCTCATGGGTTTCTAAGAAACAACATTCAGTAGCTCTCTCAACGGCCGAGGCTGAATATGTAGCCGTCGGAAGTTGTGGAGCCCAAGTACTTTAGATCAAAAATCAATTGCTTGATTTGGATGTTGAAATGAAATGTGTTCCAATCCTGTGTGACAATACCAGTGCAATCAATTTGTCAAAAAATCCTGCTCAACATTCTAGGACAAAACATATTGACATTCGACATCATTTTCTGAGAGATCATGTAAGAAAAGGGGTCTTTGAATTGAATTTCATTGACACACACAATCAGCTAGCTGACATTTTCACAAAACCTCTAAACCAGGATCAATTCAGCAAGATAAGAAGAGAACTTGGTATGTGCAAGGGTGAGAGCATACATACATAGGTCCGCACTTAGGATAAGGGTTGCACTTATATAGAAACTCATATGCATAAAGGGTATATTAACATGCATATTGTCTATACTTATTTTTAATACCTTGTCTGTATTTACATCCCTGCATGTTTGAGTGTATTTATACATACAACCCTCCTTGAAAATCCTTCTAAAGATGAATATTCCTTGATTAAATAAATGTGGACCCGTATGACTTCTGGACCTAAGGCATCTTCTGAGGGGGAGTTAGAGAACTTTCCTCAAAACCCCATCTCTTCTATCTCTATCTACTTCATGATGTTGGTTCTATTAACAAGGTCAGTTGATGGTGCTCATATCAAAAAAAAAAGAAACAAAAAGGAAACAAAAAAAATAAAAAAATGAATTTTTAGGGCACTTCGGTCGACCGCTAACCCTGGTCCAGTCGACTGAACCCGATGAATTGGGCTGGCTGAACCAACATCCTAACCCCTTTTAAAGGGGTCTTCACACTCCATTTCTTCATTCCAACTCCCCTACTCTCTCTCCTACCCTATTTCTTAACCCTAGAACACCAAAACTCCACTTCCCTAGCCCAAAAACCTACGTCTTCCTTCACCCGCACAAGATTCGGTCGATTCATCACGATTTCGGGACGATATCTTCGTGGCTATTTGTGCGTTCGTAAAGATCTACCCAAGGTTCCAGATTGTATAGAAGATCATTCCAAGCCCTAGGAGTGTCATTTGGTCCATCTTCATCCCCAGGGTTGAGATTGATCTTCAAGGGTTTCTACACCGGGTCTTCTAGTTCAGGATGTCGCTTAGATGGAGTTCTCGGCGTTCTGCCCAAGGGGAGCCCAGTGGTCAGAGACGAGAGGCCCCAGCTCATCCACCACAACAGGCACCCGCACCTCATCGTGCACCTCGTTTGCCTCCACGGCCCATCATCGACCCTCGACTGGTTGACTTCGATGAGGTGAATGATATTGTGCCTTATTTATGTGCACTTTTTGAGATTCAAGAGGGTTGGAGTGATTTTGTCACCAGATACACTAGGTATTATCCGAACCTAGTGTAGCAGTTTTATGGCAACTTGATTGAGAGAAATGATGAGCTATACACAGTCGTTCAAGAAGTTGAGATACATATTACACCTGATCTCTTTCAGCGAGCCTTAGGAGTCTCCGCCAGGGGTGCTGACATGATTTTTGGTCATGGCGCAGTTGAGGACACATTTATTGCTATGACAAACTGTGACTATGTGTGTGGTGTTAGTGATTTGATTACCTTAAATGCAAATTATTTTTCACCACTGTAGAGGATATTGCACCACATGTTCACCTCACCTATCTATCCAAAGAGCGGGAGTAGGAATGAAGTCACAGAGGTTCACAAATTTCTGTTTTATCATGTTATGAATGGAAATTTAGTAAACATGGGTCAGCTCATGGTAGACTTGATAGGGACATGTCGAACCCAACTGAGGAGATCATTGCCTTATGCTTCACAGCTGACAGGAGTGTTTATATATGCTAGGATTCACCTTGGTGATGAAACATTTATTCGAGTCAGACAAGATGATATCTACAACCACCATAAAATTTTCTCAGATTTTGGATATTACTATGGTGCCGATGGCGAGCTACGCCGAGATATAACAGTTTATGGGGAAGAAGCTGACAGTGAGGAAGAGCAAGAGCAGCAGTAGGGTCAAGGGGATGTTCTCCCTCCAGTTCAGGCTGAGGACCAGCCTCTTCCACCTTCACCTCATCACATGGATCCAGAGATGCCTCCTCCACCACAGTACTATCATGGAGAGTCTTCTACTCAGGGGGCCGGACAACACTCTTGGGTAGACTATGAGACTTTTGACAGGCGCTTCACTGGGCTGGAGACTCGGGTGGATGCTTTTGGGGAACAACTCTCTACCTTTGGGGATAACATAGCAACCATGGGCACCATGTTGGAATCTCTGCCACATCGTCTAGATTCCTTCTCCACAGCTTTGGACACCTTAGCCACTCAGATGCATACTCTCTCCACCAACATGACCACTCTCACACAGAGCCATGAAGATTCCCGTGAGGCTTTTCATACTATGAACCACATTCTCCTGAACATGCAGTGCCGTGACTATGATAGGGATCAAACTCTTGCCCATATCCAGTACCGCCTTCAGTTTCAGGACCATTCTATTATGGATATTCGTCGCCGCCTTGGATATCAGCCTCCTCCTTCAGAAGACCAGCCTCCTACCGATGAGCCATGAGGATTATCTTTTGCTTCTTCCCTCTAGCCGGTTGTACTTGGGTCATTTGTCTTTTGGGTCTACTGGTCATCTATCCTATCCCCTCCTTTGATGATGCCAAAGGGGGAGAAGACGTAGTTATACAGGTCTTATATAATTTATTCATGCATGTCCGTATGTTTGTATGCATGTTTCACTTATGATGGTCATTGTGTCAGTTCTGCATTTGCTTTGTCACATGTGTCTAGAGTCTTGCATTGTCTCAAGCATCAATGTACCTTGTAATGAAATGATGAAATGAATGCACGTGGTTTTTGATATAAAGTGCTTGGCTCTTATATCTCATTTCCCATCTATCTTGGCCAATAAAATATTGAATGGCTTGTGTATCTTGAATGGTTTGTGTTGCCTTGCACAATGAAGAATCCTTGGTTTGATGCATTACACATACGCAATTTGGTTTTCAAGGCCTGCCATTATTTTTTTTATTCAATGTTTTATCATCATCAAAAAGGGGGAGATTATTGAGTCTCTCCATGTGATTTTGATGATAACAAAACCGTGAACTCCGTTTTCATATCATGTCATGTCGAAGTAATCACGAGCAAGCTTTGAATGTGTTTAAGGCCACTTTGTGTAACGATAAAAGCTCAAATGTAAGCATGGATATGAAGCTCAAATGAACATCTCCAAATGCATAAATCAAAGCCAGATTAAAATACAAGCATGGATATGAAGCTCAAAGCTCAAATGAACATATCAAAATACATGAATTGAATGAGGACATGAAGCTCTTGTCATATGGATATGATCCACTAGGCTA
Organism: Amorphophallus konjac; assembly: GCA_022559845.1. Taxonomy (NCBI): domain Eukaryota; kingdom Viridiplantae; phylum Streptophyta; class Magnoliopsida; order Alismatales; family Araceae; genus Amorphophallus; species Amorphophallus konjac. Next base: position 191,639,977 of record CM040126.1, on the reverse strand, counting down.
ACAATTCATTTTTGCAAGTTTTTCAGAGTTCAGTCGACCTGGCCAGCATGGGCGGTCGACCTAATCTCCCAGAGCTGAAAACTTTGTAATTTTACAGAGTTCAGTCGACCGCCCCCACTGGACCGGTCGACCAGTTTTCCCAGCATTGAAATGTTCAAGTTTTGTAAAATTCCGGCCGACCGCCAACTTCGAAGCCTCCATTGTTGACTTTATTTTCTCCACGAGGCTGAAGCATCTATTAAAGGTTTTTTAATCCCAAAAGTCTCCAAACATCCCTAGAATTGTGGATCTGTGTCTTGGCTTGTCCTTGACCATCCAAGTTATATAAAAACACCTCTTGGGGGAGAGAAACCCTAATCACTCAAGGGAGATCAAAGGGGGCTGCCAAGGGATAAAGAGTGTTGCTACTGTAGCTCCGTGAATAGTGTTTCATCCAAGAAGTTCTTCATCCATCTCCAAGCTTCTCAAGCTCAATCTAGGGCCAATCAACCCAAGTCAAGTGGAGATCAAGCTGCATCCAAAATCCTCCTCATCCACTAAGGGGAAGCTTAAATCTGAAGCTTTTATTTTGTGTTTCTTCTTTCATTTCTAATTGAGCTTCAAGTGTGTGTTCCTGTAATATCTAAACACTTGTGTGTGTGGATCTACGTAGATCTGTGTGTGTGTGTTTCTCTTTCTTCACTTTTCTGTGCGATTCAGTGCTTGTGCACCTTCGTAGGAGTTCCGAACTCCTCACGAGTGTGTGTGTGGTTTGATCTTGTAATCTTTTACAAGATAGTGTGGGAATCCTCACAGATCGTGAGGGGTGGACATAGGTTGCCGTTGTTGCATCCGAACCACCTAAAAATCGTGCCTCTTGTGTGTTTTGATCCTTTTATCCTATTACCATTCTGTGCAAGCACACACATAGATTAATTTGGTTGTATTGATTGAGTTAGATTTAGCATAATCTATTATTTTCACATCACATCTCGGGTATATCAAAAGGTAAGTTTGGATCGACAAGGCAAACCTTGTTAGAAAGATACCACTTTGCGTGAGTAGAATCCTCAGATTCTCACCTCCGCCACGGTACCAAAGATAAGTTGAGTGTGGTACATCTTGCTAGATCTGATAGTTTTTATTTAGATATGAACTTTATTGTGGCTATTCCTCTCATTTGTTTAAATCGACTAAAGTTTTCTTAAAATTTATAAACACCCAATTCACCCCACCCCCTCTTGGGTGTCATTGATCGAGGGACTTCAAGAAGAATATTCCTCCTACCACGTGGACAAATGGGAAAAATGGCAAAATCAGTCTCTGTTACCCAGAAGAATTTCGGAGCTCTGTTTTACATATTCTCGCCAAAAGTTTTTTACCTTTGCTCTACATATACATGTCTTCTTTTTGAGAAGAAGGGCTACAAACAGTGAAGCGAAATTAGAAGAGAAAAAGAGAGAGCAGAACGAAAGAGAGAGAGCAGATCTGAGAGAGAAGAGTTTGAGAGAAGAAGAAGAGAAAGAAGAGAAAGAGGGAGCTCGTGAGAGAAGAAATTAGTGTGCATCCAGAGATCAACTAAAGACTTGATCGTGTGTGGCCTATGGATGAGATCCAAGCCATTTTGCTCCTTGAGAGCTACATTGTTTTCTGCTTTCGTATATCTTCTTTCTTGTTTTTATTTTTAATTTTTTTTCTTGTTCTTACATCAAGCTGTAAGTCAGCGTGCAGCAAGCTATGTTGCTTAGCGGGCTTGTAGCAAGCTGTGAAGCTCAGTGGTGTGAGGATTTGTTCCCCTGTGTAGCAAGCTGTGATGCTCAGCGATTCAAGCTGTGAGTCAGCGGAATCCTCACTTAGGTTGAGTGGGGGGTTGATGTAGGCAGACTGGGTGTCTGGCCGAACCACCTAAAAATCCCTTGTGTCGGTGGTGTGCTTCATGTGTTTGATCATTTTTCTCTACCTCAACTTCACAAGCTAATTTGAGTGCTAAGTGTTCGAGACATGTCGTGTGCAAACCATTATTTGCATTTCTTCACAGGCTGTCGTGTGAGCTCTTTTATGCATTCTATCCTTTAACTGTTTGGCGTTGTTTCTGAGTGAATCAAGTGTGTAGAGTAGTCTTCTAGTTAGTTTCCATTCGTTTCATATTTGGGCAGGGTGAGTTTTTAATTGAGCATAGTTTTTATCTGGGGATCTATTCAACCCCCCCTCTAGGTCCCAGCCTTGCACCCAATAGGAGCCCACCGTAGGGTCCCATTCCACGCCCCACTCTCTACGTACAAGGGGGAAAACAAGGGGAAACCCTTCCCCAACGTCCAACCCACTAGGAAGATCCAATTAAATCCCAAAAAGTCGTTCGAATCGAAGAAATCATTCTCACCCTGAAACAAGCTTAAACATTCCCCAAAATATAACAAAGTATGCTCCCAACCTCACCACAGCCCCAAATTACACGGAAACACGAGAAAAACAAGGGGGATCATTCCCCATCGTCCATTCCATAAGTACCACAAGCTCGCCCCAAAACATGCATTTTTCCCTAGCAAGAAAAAAACCCACTCTAACTCGCCCAAATTGGCATGAAACCTCTGGAAATTAACACACAAGGGCTCTAGATCCATCCCCCTATCTTTCACGAAAAAATCTCACCCTAAGGATGCCGAATCTCCATGAAAACGTTGAAAACCCCGAACTCGCGAGCACACCTCACTATGCCACCGCCTCCCGTTCCTTACTCCCATCCTTGCCGCTCAACATCCACATCATCCTCCGCCTCCCCCACCACATCCTTCGTCAAGCACCGGAGAAATGGAGGGAGAGAGGGAGAGAAACAAGAGAGTGAGAGGGAGAGAAACGAGAGAGTGAGGGAAAATAGGGAGGGGTAGGGGGTTTAAATAGGGAATTTTTGGGATGTAAAAACTTTAAAATTTCAAAAAAATAAGAAAATTCATCCCCACGATCTTCAAAAAATGTGTAACTCACTTGTTATGTCACAGAGTCTAAAAATATTTTATTTTCTCTTATTTGGGGATCGAAAGATCTCATATTTAGAAAATTTTGTTTTAATTAGAAAACACGATTCATGACTCGTGGAAACGCTCCGAGACCTGCGGATACTGGATCCGAAAACCCAGGTCGTGACAGCATCCCACCTCAGGGAGAGCCCAAGGCTGGCAAGCAAGTTAGTAGCAGCAAATTCATAGGAAAAGATTTTAGTTTAAAAATTGACCTCTTTTGTTTTCTTGCTAAGATTTATTGGAGATCATGAAGGAGGAAGGTTGAGGAGTGAGCAAGTTGGGATCAGGGGGTTTGATAGGTTGAGAGGAACCATGTGAAGGGGATTGAAGATTAGGGCCAAGGGGTAAGATGACTGGTGGGGATAGGTGGACCAGAATAGGGGGTGAGAGCGGTATGAAGTTAACTGATTGGAGAATAAAGAATAAATGAGGAGATGGCAGGGGTAGATGAATGGTCGAATCTTGCCTTCTTTCCAAGTCATCAATTGAACTTCTTTCCTTATAGGGGATATCTGGCTTTCCTTGATCCGTGAATAAATTGAGCAACGGCCTCCTAGATGCACACAGTAGAAGGTCGTGTCAAGTTTCCTTCCCAAAATAGTCAACTAAATATCATGACGAAATCCTCCACATCGAACCACCTATACCAGTCAATTTCTGGATCTTTGACCCTCTTTTGCTTGTAGTGGCGTGAGGCCCTCAATACCTTCAATATAAGCATCGGGGTCATGTGACAGATAGAGTTGTGCTTATAGCCCTCAGGTTGTGTGATCCTTGCCTTCATAGCATTGTATCCTAGCTGCCCCTTTCAACCAAGGCCTCTTTGATCGGCTAGCTTTTTGTCAGCTACCTTATTGATGGTGACGGTAATGCATAATGGTACCTTACCTTTGAAGAATGTGATGGTTGGCCCTTTCCTGATCGTATTCAAGACCGAGGATTTGCTATCAGCTGCCATATCTTCATTCAACATGACTTCTTGGAGGAATTTCTTGAGAGCATCTTGGTGAATTTCAAGCATCGATATCTGGAACAGGATTCGGCTCAAGTGATGTAGTAAATCATATTGAATACTCAAGAGAGGGTCAGCCTTTTCTTGTTCCGGTGCTTGCTGCGAGGACTAGGGATTACCAGTAAATGTGACCATGGATGGATAGTCCCAATGAAGCATGCGCCCACTTCAGATGGCTAGGTTTTAGGCTGGCGATGGGCCTACGGGGATAATGGCCAGGTTTGATGGGTTAGGAAGGATAGTGGTGGTAGGTTTTATGGGCTGAGATGAGGGAAGGATAGTGGGTTCAGTAGATGGTGTGGGTGAAATAGGAGTAGGAATGACAGAGGGCTTGATGGATCTAGTAGGGATGAAGGGTTTGATAGATGGCAATGTAGATGTAATGTAGGTAGTGGGGGTGATGGCAGAAGGATTAAGAGATTCAACTAGAAGGACAGGGGGTTTAGGAGGTGGCATAGGTGTAGTGGAGGGAATGATGGTGGAAGGCTTAATGGGTCCAGAAGGGATAGGGGGTGCGGGGGATGGCAATGTAGGTATAGTAGAGGTAATGGGGATTGTTGTTGTGGAGGTGGTACTAGGAGTGTATGAAGTGGCGGGTAAGGTGATGGTGCTGGGTAAAGGGACCAACAGAGGAGGAGGTCTTAAGGAGACGATTGGATGACGGGAGTGGTTAAGGGCCATCAATTGTTGAATTAGCAACTCATCATTGTAGGCCAAATTATCGTTAGGAGTCGAGTGGTGCCCGATGGAATTTATTTGGTCCGGTGTTGGTGCTTATGAGTTAGGAGTGGCTTGATGGTTTGGTAGCGAGTTTTGGAAAATCCCCAAGTCTTGGAGTGGCTATTGCGGCATCTGATATTGCGGTGTTGTCTTGGTCCTTGCGGTCTCCTCTTCTATTTTATTTCCATAATAACCTTGTGCATTTCATCCCAATCTATCATTTGCTCATCATGTAAATCATAGGCCAAATCCCAAAATTGGAAACAATTCTCAAGAGTGTGTCTAGGCTGCTTGTGAAATTCACAATATTTAGACTGGTCCATCACAGGATTCCAAGTTGATCTCTCCTAAGGAAGTTGAAGGGCACCTATGGTCATGAGAGCTAAGAACACATCAGGGAGGGTTTCCGACAAAGGAGGATATTGGGCCCGTTTAGGAGTCGGGTGCCTAGGTGCATAGCCGTTGGGTGGAGGGACTTAGTTATATTGTGGCAGTGGAGGTTGTTGGTTTTATGGAGGTGCGTGGGTGAAGTGGGCTTGTTGGTTGGTTGGCGGGATAGCTGGACGGTTGTTGAATGGGTAAGTTACAACTTGCACTTGTTCATTGGTTTGGATCCCCTCAAGATCCCTTTAGTATTTGGGCTTTTGGGCTTCAAACAAGGAGCAGATAGGTGAATCTTTGAAGTGGATTTGAATGAAGCGGGCCTAGCTATACAATTGGTGCATGTTGGCAATATCAGTCAAGGCCAAGATGTTCTTATAAGTAGGTCTGACATTAGCTATAAGGAGCTTGATTTACTCTCCCTCTGGAAGGAGACCCGAGACACGTTCGGTCATTTGCCTCCACCTATCAGCATAGGTTGTAAAGTCCTCATCCGCCCTCATTTTCTAGGCTACCAGATCAGTGACAGAGTATTCCGACCCAACCCTATCTTGGAATCGTAGTATGAACATCTCCTTCACCACCTTAAAATCTTTAGCCTCTTCAGGAGGTAGAGAATAGAACCATTCTAAAGTTGTCCCCTCCAATGAATGACTAAAAGGTAAGCCATGAAGCAGTTATCTTCTTAATATTGGGCAGATTCATAGAAAAAGCCTCTAATGTGGGCATAGGAATCGTCAGTTCCATTGTATTTACGGTAATTAGGATGTTTATCCTGTATAGGAAGTCAAATATTATGGAAGCTCGGGATTGGGACGTCAACCACGGATTTCATTTCTAGATGCCCTTGCAGTTGATCAAGCTACTTTAGCACAGGGGCAAATTGTTCTTTGGATACGGGCAAAGCATGGTGACTTGAATCAAAGTGAGGATTCACAGGATAGGAAGATGGCCAAGGCTTCGGATAATGGGCCAAAGAGTAGCCCATCTCTAGAGTGGTGTAGTGGGTTGTCTTGGGTTAGACATGGGTAAACTCACTTGGAAAGGCTTTTGGGGACGATCGAATAGGATTCGAAGAACCAGCTCGAGGAGAGGGAGGGACCATGACTTTATTCTTGGATAATTGCAATGTTTAGGCTTGGGTCGGATCTGAGGAATAGCCCTTTTTTGGAGTAGTGAATTGAATAACTTTGGGCTAAGTAGGGGTGAGATCAAGTGGGCTTACAGTCCCTTTTGGCTCGCCAGTGGGGGCAGAAGGCATGAGGATAGAGGAACCAATTTAAGGAGAGTGAGAGGTGACCATATTAGCAAATAAGACTTGGAGTTGCTTGGGGCTCATGGGGGCCGTCATGCACACTATTTGCATTGATTGGATTGTTCCTCAAAAGTGGGAGGTGACAGACGACCTTCCCCTCCTTCATCAACTTGAGAAGGGGCCAAACGTTCTCCAGATTGGAGACTGGCAACTCTCGGTTGGATGGAATCCTCAAAGGGCCCACGAGGAAGGGATTTCTCATAGGAGAAGGAAGTGGGATGAGTGGACTCTTGACTCCCATTAGGATCGTATAGTAAGTTGTTGTATGACTTCATGATGGAAGAACCCTTAGGAGAGGAACATAGACTCTTAAAACAACCTCACATGAACAAGGGAACAACCTAGACTAGCACACAATCCTAATGAAACAAGGTCACACAACAAAAAAAACAAAAGCCTATCCAAACAAGGAACTGCAAATAAGGGTCTCACCCAAAACAAACAAGTTATGATGATGAGGTGGCTTTTAGGAGTTCCGATTGACCTTTTAATATTTTAATTAATTAAATACAATTCCCTCAAGTAGTAAGATTCTTAAAGGGAAGAGATCTCAAACTCCGGGTGGACCTAGGAACACTCACTCACTTATGCAATGAGGACACAAGCAGGGTGTCGGGTACAACTTGCTCAACATCCATGTGGGAATCCACTGCTCACGGAGACTATGGAGTCCCCAAGTGAGCATTCCTAGTCGGTAATGAGAAATTCACAGTCGAGAGGAATACTTAATAGGGTAGGACAAGGAACTAAAATATGATAGAATGGATGACCCTAAGTCCACTGGAGTGCATGAAATTTCTACCCTACGGCTAAAAATCAAGAGAATAAACAATAGCAAATAGTAGTTAATGTGATGAACTAAAGTAGACAGATAAGACGGAGCAAGGACAATCACCAAAAATCTAGAAAATAAACTAGCAGGGAGGCAGAAAACGGCGTGATGGACATTAGAAGTCCCACCATGATCATCAAAAGGTGTAAACTGTCACGTTCCGAGTGTGGAAGAGAACTCAGAATGCGATGGTTTATATCAATCATGTCAATCAGAGCAAGAACTATGAGGCAACAAACTATAAAAGAGACAACTCAAAAAATAAGAGCAAAATTGATAAAAGGTCATAATTTTATTGATAAATCACTGACTCTATTACAATCAACCTCATATGAAGACCAAAACTCTAACCCCACTCAAAAGAAAAGTGTTGTGCCAAGGCGAGTGGCAATCAAGAGGGGAGGGGTGAATTGATTGCCTAAAAAAAACTTTGTATGCACCCCTTTTAAAAAGCAAATCTTAGAATTTATATGCAAAGAAGTTAATCAATCAAGCACTTGCTCACACGGATATGATCACACTCTAGAAAGCTAACGAGAGGTTATTGCTTAATCTTTGTGTACAAGATAGATTCACTGAACTTCTCACGGAGCCCACTCGAATTAGATGTGACCAAACAAACCACAAAGGAACACAGGATTTTTAGGTGGTTCGAGTTCACAAGAGTGTCCCCTATGTCCACCCCTCACCAAGTGAGGATTCTGCTCCACTAAGAAGTGAGCCAACCACACACGCTATGAATAATAGCAACCACACACGGCAGCCGAACTAGTCCACCTTCACACACACACACTATTGTCGCAATCCACGACCACACACACAAGAAAATATTCAAGAGAGTGATAGTTACAGAAGATATTCAAGAAAGAACCAAATAGACTTTCAGAATCATGTTGTAGATGTATTCTAAAATGATAGAGCTCCCCCTTTCACTACTTCAAAATGCACTCGAGCTTTCCTCGTAGGTTCGAAGAAAATAGCTTGAAGAATCCACAGGTCAAACATCCAGTTCACGAACTACCATGCTTGATCCACGTCGCAACCAGCAAGATCGCCATGTGGGTGATGAAATTTGTCCTTGATGATCACCTTTGGTGCTTAAACTGTTGAAGAGAGAGCAGGGTCGCAGCAGCCATTTCCCTGCATAGAAAAATGATAAAACTGGATAAGACTTAAAACTCTCCTTGGAAAGGTCACCATAATCACTCCTATTAATACCCAAAGCAAGGCCTCACATGTCTATGAGCATTTGGAACCTCGGACCCAATCATTTTGGTGCTAACGGATCGAGGTTTATTGGGTTTTGAGTCAGGTTCAAAATCCCATGTTCGAAACGTGCGGGTGGGGAGTCGACTCTTCGAGTCCACTCTTCATTCTGTCTCATCTGGACAGAGTAGGGCGGAAACAGGAGTTGACTCCAAGAGTTGACTCTTGTTCATCCAGCACACAAAGAGAACAAAAAAATAGAAGGTCACAAAAAGGGAGTCGACTCTTGGAGTCGACTCCTCACTCATCTGAACCAAACCTAGGTCGATTGAAAACCCAGCCCAGTCAACTTAATTCCTGCCTTGTCTATCGAGGGGAGAGTTGACTCTTGGAGTCGACTCTTCAATAGATGTTTCGCAAAATGGCCTATTTTGAAAAACTTGAAACAGTAAGGCCTCACCATGATTTTTGTCAGATTAGAATGGAGTTTAAAACTATTTTCAAACCTGCAAAACCACACAAACTGGTTAGTTTCCCATCAAACATCATGAATATCAACTTACCTAATAATTTCACCTTATATTGTGGAAATATAAAATTAAGAGAGACTCAACAATGTTATGAAGCTTAAATCTATTGATTTGCTCATGACCATCCATTTAAAATTCTGAAGGAGCATATAAATGATATGAACTCATTTAAGCATTTCACCAACAATTTAACCAGCATGTCATCAACCAAGCCATTAAGCCAATTCTAACATTTCAAAAACTATTTACAATTGCTTGAATTGGTTAGACAACCAATACTCGATTATTTAGAAGATTTAGAATCTTAGCCAGCAATCAGTTACATGGCATTTTGTCATCATCAAAACTTCTTTAGGCAAAATCATTACCTACGGGGATCAACACTCTCCCCCTTTTTGATGATGACAAAATACTATCTACTATGGAACAAAAAGAACAGTTAAATCAAGGGTGCAAGACCCACGAGAAAATTATTTATTTCTTTGTTATTCAAGTTTTTCAAAGACTATTGACAAACCATCAAAGTTTATTAACTAGCTAGGGTCATGAAGAATTCCATTTCCAGAAAGAAGATAGTTCCAAGCACTCATAACAAAGTCATCATAGGAACGCAAACAAACCATGTGGATTGATCAAAGTGGCATCATCAAGAGTTTTTGCCGACAGCCATATTTAAAGAAGTTTTTCTTGCAAGACTAAAGGACTAAAAGACTGTGTATGCCATGTCATGACTAAAGGACTCAACTGACTTAATAACACTTATGGACACACAAGCATGCAACACCAAAGCATGCAACACACGAATAACATATTAATCATAGTAGCAACATAGACATATCTCCCCCTTTGGTATCATCAAAAAGAAGGGGGGAAGGGAAATAAGAATAGCATTGCCAACTAGAATTTGCAGGAGTCACTCGAAGTCATTGGATGATGGAGATGGAGGACGGCGAATATAATTGACTATATCATCAATCTTGGTGGTTTGAGCATCCATTGCATTTCTGACCAAGTCAAGTGAAGAGTTGATGGACTGAAATGACTAGAGATACGTGTGATGGCAAAGCTTTAATTCTGGCACATCCTTGGCTAGAACATTCACAGTCTCCCTGATTTGACCCACCTCACCTCTTAAGGTGTCTATCCTCGTATTTATCTCATGATCATCTGCTGAGGCTGACTAGGTGCTTGGCATTTGTTGTGAAGGTCCACCTCTTTAAATAGGATCATCATTCTCTTCGTCATCAAAATCATCTATAGGTCCTTTTTCTTTCATGTGCTTGAGGGTTTTGATAAGATTGCCATTACTGTTCAGCTCATAGCCCATATTCTTGCAGATTGTGTGAATGGAATATATGTCTCCATCTCTGAGAGTTTGACAAGGCTCATTGCCCAATGGAATATTAGTTGCTTGAAATACTACAGTCAAAGCGACAACACAGGGCATAGTTCAGTTTTTGTTCTTCTGACAACTTGTAATATAATCAAGTAGAATAGCAGGAAATTTTTTTTGTTGACCAGTCATGATGTAGTAAAATATAAACATTTGAGAATCTGCTACTTTCTCTCTCGCCCCAGCTCTTGGAAGCAATATAGTTGTCATCATGTGATGGAGAATTCATTACAGGGGAGGGAAATTGTTAGCATTCAATTTGCTTGTTGATTTTTCGATCACACTTTCCCCGGTCATTACTTCATACACATCTTCATCATCATACATAACATCTTCATAGGTATAACCAGAATCATGTGGCATGTTAAAGACTGGACCCAGAAATCTTCTTATGAGATAAATAACTTGTCCATTTACCACAGTCATTTCCTTACTATCTTTGACCACCATGTTACCATAAAATTGGTGCACAAGTGAATGATAAAATTTTTTGTGGTCGGACATGAATGAAGCTAGATTTGGTTGCTTTCGAATCAACTGGAATAGCTCAGGTAGTACCTTGTTTAGGTTGTTGAAATCAAATTCCCGTGGTCGGAGAACCTTTTGATCCATCATCTTAAACTGTACAGGCGTGGGAGTTTGCTTGAGAGCTCAAAGTTCCTTGTTTTTGGCCTGTACCTCTTTCTTCCTACTTGATTCTCTCCCATATCTTGACCCAAGGCGTGCCTCTTTGGAGCCATTAAGATGTCCAGTTAGAGTAGAGACCGAAGATAAGATGGATGAAGGTTCATCTGTTCGACAAATGGAGCCCTTACCTTGGATGCAGGGTCTCTCTACAGATCCTCACACGTTCCAGTGGACAAGGGCTAAAGGAGATCACCGTGGATGTTCGAATAAGGGAGAATCACGGGTGCCACCGTGGAGTCCGCTCTTCTAGGGCTGGAGTGTGTTGGGGTGTAGCAAGAAGGGGTTTTAAGGTGAAAGAAGGGCGGCACGGGCTAGGAAGGAGGCTTATAGGGCATATAACGTGGCTGGGGTTTAGTTGGGTTAGAAGGGAATTAGACCCCAGCGAACTAGTGCCTGAGTTTGTGTGTGACCAGAAAGTGTCGACTCCAAGAGTTGACACTCATTTTACCTTGTTCTGCCCCTTTGAAGAATAAAGACCACTCAGAAGCAGGAGTCGACTCTGAGTGTCGACTTTGATCTGAATCATATAGTTGACAGGCTGAACAAAAAGATATGAATTCCAAGGTTTAATGCCTGAGCCCCCAATGACTTAAATGATGATTTGAACAAGAAAAGTTCATGAATTTTTTGTGTTTGTCAATTAGGGGAATAGTTCAATAATATAGAGAATTATATACATCTAAAATCCTTTTCCAACCTACCAAGACTCAGCTTCATCTGACGTTCTAGTGGTTGTGCTTTATTTACCTAGGGCTATCCATTTTTATGAAAGAAAAATGAATTCACATATACGCTAACTAAAAGAGCACACAACATGCAAGGTTAATTTTCATCCAATCAATAGTTATGCAAAACAAGCAACATGATTATGCACATGCATGACTGAAGAAGACACTGATGTGAAAGACTCATGACACATGTAAATGCAAATGCATGGAAGTAAGACCATATTATGCATGACACTCATAGACCTTCTGATCGACAAATGCCCAATTCTCTCCTAAAAGATGTAAATTTATCTTCATTGAGAAGTTTAGTGAAAATGTCGGCAATTTGATTATTTGTATCAACGAATTTTATTTCAATGTCTCCTTTGCTTACATGATCCTGCAAAAAATGATGCCTAACTTCAATATGCTTTTGTTCGAGAATGATGCACCAGATTTTTAGATAAGTTTATTGCTGATGTCTTATCACATAGTATTGTAGTGTTTTTGAGTTGGATGCCAAAATCAATCAATTATTGTTGTATCCAGAGCACTTCGGCAACACAACTACCTACGGCCACATATTCGGCCTCGGCGATTGATAATGCCACAGAATTCTATTTCTTGGAGGCCCATGAGGCCATGCATCCTCCAAGGAACTAGCAGTACCCACTCATGCTCCTCCAATCTACTTTGCATCCTGCATAATCGGCATCGGAGTAAGCAACTAATTCAAAACATGAGCTCCGCAAAAACCATAGATCCAAATCACAAGTGCCAGTAATATATCAGAAAATACATTTCAAGGCCGACATATGAGATTCCTTAGGATTCGATTAAAATCTTGCACATAAACATACTGCATATTGAATGTCAGACTTGCTGGCAGTTAAATATAATAAGGATCCTATCATGCTCCTAAAAAGGGTTTTATTTACTTGCTTACCTTTTTCATCTAGATCAAGTTTCAATGACGTGGACATGTGAGTTGGTTGTGGCTTTGATGAGCTTAGGTTGAATTTCATAAGCAACTCCATTGCATATTTCTTCGGGCTTATAAATAAACCATCAGTTGATTGTGTCACCTGCAATCCCAAGAAGAATGTTAGCTCTCCCATAAGGCTCATTTCAAATTCACTTTGCATTACTTTAGCAAAGTCTACACTGAGAGCATCGTTAGTGGAGCCAAATATGATGTCATCGACATAGACTTGAACAATTAAAATTTCCTTACCATTCAATTGTGTGTAAAGTGTTTAATCAACGTTACCTTGTCTGAATCCACTTTGAATGAGGAATAGACTCAATCATTCATACCAGGCACGGGGTGCTTATTTCAGACCATAAAGAGCTTTGTCTAACTTGTACACGTGGTCTGGATATTCCTAGTCGTCAAACCCCGACGGTTGCTCCACATACACGTCCTCCTGTATATAACCATTTAAAATGTGCTCTTAACATCCATTTGAAATAGCTTAATATTATTATAACATGCAAATGCTAATAAAATCCTCATAGTCTAGAGTCTTGCCACTGGGGCAAAGGACTCATCAAAATCAATTTCTATTTTCTGGCTATTGCCTTTGGCTACCAGCCTAGCTTTATTCCTAGTTACCACTCCTTGATCATTTGTTTTGTTTCGGAAAACCCATTTTGTTCCAATCACTGAGTGATCTCTAGGGCGAGGCATAAGGAACCACACTTTGTTCCTTTGGAACTGGTGTAGTTCTTCCTGCATAGCCATGATCCGGGCATCATCTTTTAGTGCATCTTCTACCGAGTGAGGTTCAAATTGAGAAAGTAAGGCTATATAGTCTAGATTTTCAACTTCCCTGAAGGAGGATCACATTCTTATTCCTTCTTCTACATTGTCGATGACATTTTAAGGTGGATGGTTCCTTGTAAACGTCCATTGCCTTGGTAGTTGCTGCTCAATTTGATTTTTTTGAACTCCATCTCCTTGTCGCTCTTCTTCATTACTTCGATTCCCAGAACTCTCAGGTACATCATCCTTATCTTCATCTTCCATTGTTCCTTCCTACAAAATAAATTTTTCATCAGTACCTTTGGAAGATGATTCATCAACAATAATATGAGGGCTTTCTTCAACTACAAGAGTCCTCAAGTTGTACACTCAATAAGCTCTTGAGTTAAGAGAATAGCCAAGAAATATTCTTTTATCACTCTTAGGATCAAATTTTTCCAAATCCGTTTTTCCATTGTTAAGAATACAACAAATGGAACCAAATAGGTTAAAATAAGAAATATTTGGTTTCTTACCTCGGTACAGCTCATAAGGTGTTTTCTTTAAAAAGGGCCTTACCATAGCTCGGTTGATTATGTAGCTGTTGCGGTAATTTTTATGCCGATGACTAGGGTGAATGTCAGGCACTGACGCGGAATATCAGAACGCAGCAGTTATAAACATTCATGATAAATAGAGCAATAACGGAAATAAATGAACATAATTACACAGAATTACTCCAAGGATACCAATTTACTTATAAATGAGGGAATAAATTGTTCCAACAACTCCATAACATTTCCTTCACAACTCGAAGAAAAAGGAAATAAAGAAAAGATTGCAACCCTTTAACGACAACTCTTAATGACATTCCTAAACAACGACTCATCAAAACCCCTATGACCATTCCACAATTCTACCACGACATCGGTCTATTTCACATCTAATGGGTCCGCTCCGGGTCTTCACTCTTGCCCATCCCCATCCGTTTACGTTTCATCACCGGAGCTACCTGAAATGGGGGAAAACTGGGTGAGCGAACGCTCAGTAGGTAATAGCAGGCAAAGTTTAAGTAATTAACCAATTTAATTAAATGTCATGTGAATAAATTGATGATAAAATAAAACTGACATATTAAATGATGGAATTAAAATAATAGAATAAGTTGAATAGAGATACATCATTTCCATGAAAATGGCCGATCAAGCACGCAAACAAGCAAGTCATGCAGAGATAAATTCCATATATGAATTTTATAACTTGAAGAATGTATAGAAAATGAATGTCATAGACAACACGCTAGTCATGCACTCGGTGCAATACCTCACCATGTCATTACAACTCCCCGAGGCACTAGTACTTTTCGGGCGCTTCTCTCAGGACCAGACCGGGCCCTTATGATGTGTTGGCATTGATTTGATTGATCCAAGATCCAAGTAATATCTAGACATTCATTGATATCGGCCAGGAATTCCAAGGTCAAGCTATGTAACTTATTTTTCTAAGATCACGTGAAATTTCAATAATTGAGTGGGAAACCATAAGATTTTGGCTTGCAGCAAACAAGAATGCAATCAGGATCAATTGTAGCTTAAGCCAACCTTGGCCCGGCTACCACAGCACACAAGAAACTTGCGATAAACAAGCTCCTAGAAGAGTTGCGATCATACCCAGGCCGTATAAGGTAAAAATGATCTATCGTGGACCGCCACAGTGGGTACTGGGCCAGGGACAAGGTCCAACACCAAATGATGAAAACGGTCCGCAGTGGGCCGTAAGAAGACAAAGACGGTCCTGGATGGGCCGCCTTCAAAAGGAAAACAGTCCCAGGGGGGGTTTAGATCAGAAAGGCTCTTGGGCCACAACAAAAGGAAATGGTCCCTACTGGGCCGCCCCACCACATAAACGGTCCTTAGAGGCCTGTTTAATGGATAAAATGGTCCAGCAACAACTGCAACTAGTTTGGCCCAGCAAGACTAAAGCAATCGGCTTAAAGGGCTTCCAGCCCGCCCAAGACAAGGTGGAACCTTCTCAGGTCGAGTTAGAGGCTATAGGTCGACTCAATCATGGCTAGGTCGATTGAATTCAAGGAAAATCGACCAGCCGAACCTGGCACTTTACCAGTTAGATGCGATCACAAAGGAGCCGCTTCAGGTGTCAGGCGGTCATGCCTGGGCCACAACCTGATGGCAGCGGTGTAGATGCCTAATTTCAAACATTTCACGGACCCTTTGTCTAGCCATCATAGAGGTGATACCCTTCCTCTTGGTTGATTGGTTGTGTGGAGTCTCATCCTTATTTAGGTAGGCTTCACCATGTCCCTTCATGATTTTTTTTGAGGTGCTTTATATGATTTTCTCCATTTTTCCATTGATCTCCCTAGAAGGCCAAAGTCTTGGCCGCCTACATCCCTGGGCGGCCAGATAGCTGGTCGCCCAGCCCATTCCAGGGCGGCCACATAGTTGGCCGCCCACATCCCAAGGTGGCCACATAGCTGGTCGCCCACCATTCTAGAAGGCCAGACTGTTGGCTGCCCTAACCCTCAAGAAGGCCACTGCCTTGGCCGTCCAGCTCCCTTTGAACGGCCCTCTACTTGGCCGCCTCTTGATAACTGCCGTCAAACCCACGTTTCCCCCCACTCCGGGCACATCCTTCACAACCATCCCCACTCGAGGGGTCGAGACCCACGTAGCCTCACACACACTCTATTTTCGAATGGTTTTCATGGAGGGAAATCTCCCACATAAAAAAACTCTATTCCGAGCCATCTCACGGAGGAGAGATTTTTCGGACGGGGGGGGGGGGGGGGAAGGGTCGGACATTTCGTAAGAGAAGGAGTTGGACATTTTGGGAGGAGGAGAGGCTAGTAGTTTGAGGCCCAGAGAGAGCTGTTAGCACGAGAGCGCCTTCCCCGACCTTCCCCTAGCAGCAGAACCTGAAGTTGGAGAGTTCCGCCACGGGAGAGCATAGTTTGCAGGGGGCCATACATGTGGCCGCCCTTTGTTGGTTGACAGGCAAACCCCGTCCTTCTTTCCCTTGTTCCCTATATTGCTACGTTCCTTCTTATTTCACTGCATTCATACATGCAAGATCTTCCTAGTTCTCTATTTTAAAGAGGTTTTTCAACCCAAAACATAGGGAAGGTGGATGGTCAAATGCCTCGACCATCCCCCTTTTTGCCCCCCTTCCCGGTACGATTGACACCCAATTGCATGTTTTCTTTTCTTTTGAGCATATACTACACTGTTACAGTCTAATAGGTTTTCTTTTGCTGTTTGCTGGATAACTTGTAGGTACTTCATCATTGACTCGCAGAGCTCCTTGCTCTTGGCCGGCCGAGAGCGAGGACAGAAGAACCCACCATCTCCCCACTCCTAAGGCTTTCATGATCATTCTACCCCTGGGAGGTTCAAGTAAACACCTCTAGCGATCACACCTTTTCTATCTTTCTAACATCTGCACTGTAGGTAGCAGTAGCACTAGTTCGGGAGGACACACATCGCAGACGCCGTACACGGACGCACCTGCCAACACCTACAACCGGTCCCAGAAAGGCGACAATTAATAGGACAGTCTCGATTCCGGGCGGTGGAATCACGCAATTCGATCAAGTCGATATGTTCAGGTTTTGGGGGTACAACCCACCCGGCGTCCTAGTGGGAATCCCAGGCTCGCGGGGGCTTACGGAGGTCTCGTAATGGAGATCCTAATTCGACGGAAAGAGTATCCGGCGGAGAGTCCCAACCATTACAAGATTAAGGGCGAATAAAACATCAAAAAATAGTGTGTAACGGTCAGCCAACACCACCGGAGTGGCGTGACTGTCAGAACAAACCTATTAATTTGCAAAAACATTATACTCCATGCAACAATTACTTTACAATTAATGGTTATCAATTGTAGTAAAAGAACATGAGATGTGGTTGTAGATGGACAAGGTAAAATTCAGTCATGAATGTAGTTAAATCAAACATGTTTCATATATTCCAATTTTTATGTGGGTTTCTATCCTAAACACATAATTTCACAAAATTAGAACCTAATTATTAAAACATGAAACAAAATATAAATTATGCGTCAAAGGCAGTCTGTAGAGGGCCGCTAAACAAGCTAAACGGTCATTTGATAGACTGCTCTATGATACAATTTACAATTTATCATAATTAAAAACAATAGGCAGAGACAGTCTATCGAGCGACCGTTCGGCATAGAAACGGTCTGACAAGGGCCGCAAAAGGGCCAGGGTGGTCCAACGAGATAAACGGCCTATCGCGAGACCGCTAGGTTCCAGGGCGGTTCCTGCTGTGACCGCAACAAGGTCGACACGCCTGGTCTCCGACGAACTCCGATAGAACCACCCTTGATCGAGCTCCTCGCCGGTCGACGCAGCAAATGGGGTTTCTAGGTTGGTCGAGGGTTAGATTTGAAGGAGCAATTGGATCGTATGGGTGTCGATAAGGCTGGGAAGAGTCACACAACTCGACGTGTGCGGGAATCGCGCATTGACCAAGTCACGCCGCCTCTCGCCCAAAATTGAGCTCCTAGGGTTAGGGTTTTCACGTGGAATGAGAGGGGAAATGGGCTACCTATTGTAGACACGCCAAAATTGACGTTATTGTGAGTGTATCTCGTATTACCTTGTAATGCCCCAATTTGACCCTCTAATTAACTTTGTTTGAGTTATTTTCCCCAATTTTCTTGGATTTCTCCCTTTTTTTCCCTCTTCTTATTTTTCCCTATTTTTCTGGATTTTTTTGGGCAGTTTTCTCTATTTTTTGAAATTCACGACTTGAAGTGGGGCGTGTTTTAATTAACGGCCTGGTCTGAGGCGCGTTTTAAAGAAAGGACGACTAGAGGCAAAGGCGTCAGTTTCTGGAATTTTCTGATTTCCAAAACAGAAAAATAAGAATTAACGACCCTCCTTGGGTCGTGTTTTTAAATAACGCCTCTCCCTTAGGCGTCTCTTCATCATTTTTAAATACAGAAAGTCTTTATTGCTAAAATTAAATCCGTGAATTAACGCCTTTGTCCCAGTCGTGATTTCAATTAACGCCTTGACCAAGGTCGTCAATTCTTGTTCAATTCTGAACTCCAGCAGCACCCCTTCCTTTCCTCACTTACACTGCTTTTTCACTGGCGAGAGGGTTCCTATGGCTTCCTAATATTGAAAGGACACTTGGAGGAAGGATCCCCCTTTCCATCCTACCAAAACTAAGTTTTCTAATTTTTTATGAAATTAATTCTGAATTTCCCTTCCTTTCCTCATTTAACCTCCTTTTCCACTTAGGAAAGGGTTCCTATGACTTTCCAAGGTTGAAGGGACACTTGCCTAAGGTTTATCTCTTCCAAATCCAACTAAAACATGTTTTCTTATTTTCTCTTGGAATTAATTCCGAATTTTCCCTCCTTTCCTCACTTAACCTCCTTTTCCACTTGGGAAAGGGTTCCTATGACTTTCCAAGGTTGAAGGGACACTTGCCTAAGGTTTATCTCTTCTAAATCCAACTAAAACATGTTTTCTTATTTTCTCTTGGAATTAATTCCGAATTTCCCTTCCTTTCCTCATTTAACCTCCTTTTTCACTTGGGAAAGGGTTCCTATGACTTTCCAATGTTGAAGGGACACTTGCATAATGTTTATCTCATTCCAAATCCCACTAAAACATGTTTTCCTAATTTCCCTTGGAATTAATTCCGAATTTCAACCCTATAAATAGAATCTCTCTCTCCCTTGTGAAAGGACATCAAGATCAATTCAAGAGGAGGTGCTGCCAGACCAAAGGCTCAAGGAGGAAGACTCCCATGCACCTAAAAGTTTCATCCATGGAGTTCTTCTTCCTCTATTAAAGATTTGAAGCCTCTACATCCATGGAGTTCTACATCCTCTTCTTCCTCCATTGAAGATCTTCATCCTAGCTTGAAGCCAAATTGGAGAAAACCACTAAGCTTTCACCCTCCTATCTCTTATTTTTGCTTTAGTTAATTGCATGCATCATATCATATTTTTCTTTTATCTCTTTTTATCTCAATATTGAGATCTTCCCATGTTGTGCACTCTAGCACATCTCCCTTAGTGCAACACTTGCACATCTCCCTCTATTCTTCATCATACATCATCTTTTACCTACCCTTTTGCATAGGGGTTTAAAGGCCAAACACCAATAAGGTGTGTTCATATCCATGCTTTCTATGTCCATATTTACATTTGGATTTGATGCTACACATCTTGGTTTCTAATCATTGTTTGTCTATTGGTGTTTGTTAATTTTGCAAGGGTAATCAATCAAGGAAAACTCTCTTCATCGGCCGGCCGATAGAAAGAGAAGGTGCACTCACAATCTCCCCCGCATTTAAGGTATTTATATCGCGATCCCTCCAATGATTATTTGTTATATCCTTTGAGGCCTTCGCGTCTCTGGCGATCACATTCCCCTTAGCATCCTCTCATACTCCCCTTTTCTCCCTCTTTTCCCATTCTTCTATTCATTTTATTTTTCCTTTTAATTGTTCTAAGTGGATTTCTTAGAATCTACAAATTGGCGATCACGGTGGGACTTCCACTATTTTTCTTTTGATTACCATCTCCTATTGGCACCCACGTGTGCCCTTTCCTATTGGCACCCACGTGTGCCCTTTCCCCTTCGGCACCCACGTGTGCCCTTTCCCCTCGGTACCCACGGTACCCCTCCTTTTGTGCCCCACGGGCACCCTCCACCGTGCACATTGCACACTCCCGGGATCAGCCAGTTTGTGATCTGAATTAACGCCTCACCCAGAGGCGCGTTTTAATTTAACGCCTTCATCCAGGGCGTCTGATTTATGTTTAACGTCTTCTGATAAGGCGTGCTTCATCATATCCTATGCTTTTATTACGCTGTTTGTGGATTCACGCCCTGCCCCAGGGCGTCTCTTTATTGATTAGCGCTTCACATCAAGGCGCGTTTCCAGATTTGACGCCCTCTTCCGAAGGCGTCCTTTTCACATATAGCGCCTCACACCAAGGCGCGTTTTCTCCATTGCCTGTGGGATACCCAGGGATTCACGACAGCCTCCCTGTCATCTTTTTTGTTGATAGCGACCGTGGCTAGGTCGTCTCTTTCCTGTGATTTTACAGAACCCTGCTGCCTTTGCTTATTCATGCTGCATTGATTCTTATATTGATTATTTGGCTATATTGGTGTGGTCTGCATATCTTGGCTTGCATCTTGTGGCATTTGGTTGAGGGACCTCCTCTCTCTACACTAGGATTCCACACACCTCTCTTGGAATCGGGACAACCCTCCATCGAGCATTCCGTCTCTTTAGACCGGAAATCCCTTTTCCAAGACCTCCGTAAGTCCCCGCACCCGTGGATTCCCTCACGGACGCCGGGCTGGTTGTACCCTTGAAGTACCCGGAGTATAGAGAACCCATCGTTGGTGAAGAGAGAGAAAGAACCTAGTTGACCCGGAAGTCACACTTGGATCCAAACTAGGTTTCACTTTGCAAAAGGAGTGAATTATTCTGCAAATTAATCCACTCTAATCTCAAGCATAACACTAAAATTTTACGTTCATCTCAACTTGATTGCATAAATTTGGTTGGATTGATTTGCTTAAAGTTTGCTTGGATTGAGTGCTTTTTGTGTGATAACCCCTTTCATAAAAGCTTTCCCCCTTCTTAAACATGAAACTCCGTTCAGGTAAGATCATCAACATGGCAGGCTACGGGTATTCATATGATGATGAGGATGAGAATGTTTTTGGTCAATATGAAATCCCCCTCCAAGATTCCATCTATCATGAGGGAAATTACCCTCCTCATTCCCATTATCCGCAAGTTCATGTGGTTGACACCACTCCTCAAGAGGTTGTGCCCTCTTCTCAGACTTTACCTGCCAACACTTCGGGGAACCCTTCCCCATCCATTAATGTCACCGATTTAATTCAAGCTTTGTCTCAGTTAGATGATTCCCAGCGGCAGGCTGTCCAGGCCGCTTTAAAAGGGAAGTCCGTTCCCTCTTCCTCCTCTAATCCCCCTCCGGCCGAGAGTGGCCATCATATTGTTAATGACCAGGCGGTCTTGCATAAACCTCCTTCCCGTCCACCAACGCCCGGTGCGGCCATGCCGGCCCTACAGGCGAGCTACTCAGCGGTTAGGCCTCAGTCTCTCCAACCTCCCCGAATTCTACGGACGCCTATACCGCATTCTTTCATTCAAAATCCGGCCCCAGTCGAGTCTGATACTAATATTCTACTGCTTCAGAAGTTGGCTAGCATGGAAGAGCAACTTAAGAAAGTCACTACGGCCAAGAATGCACCAGAGATCTCGCTCCCTACGTTGCCAGTCTTCCATCTGCCACCATCTGAGATGCCGAATTTTCGGCGATATAATGGCACTGGCAATCCTTTTATTCATCTGAAGGATTTTATGTACGAGACCTCTTTCTGGCAAGACAACAAAGCCTCTTTGGCCTATTTATTCAGGAGATCTCTTGAGGGGCCAGCCCTTGAATGGTTCTATTCGTTGGATCCTGCTGATGCCACCGACTTTGATATTGTTCAGAAGCAGTTCCTGCAGAAGTATAGAGACCGGGTCGGACCTTCCCTCTCAGTCACAGATCTGGTTGCAGAAAAAATGAAGCCCGAGGAGGACTTCATCATATTTGCTGATAGGTGGAGTTCAATGGCCGAGAAGTTGAAAGACACTTTGGCGGAACAAGAACAAGTTAAGATGATAATTTCTAATGCAACTCCTCAGTTCCAGCACATACTGGCCATGAACAGATTAACAACCATGGAAGAGCTCTATGAAAGAGCTCGTTATATTCAGACACAAATGAAGGATTCGCCCATTATGGGCATGTTTGAGCCGAAGCCACGGCTATTTAAGAAAACCACAAATGTCAACAACAGCGGGCCCACGACTGAGGGCACTATTGCAAATGAGCAGGTTGGCGTAGTTGGCCACCCCCACCATCAATCTAACCCACGGCCTAACCCACCTCCATCACAAAACCCCCATTTCAACTCCACTCCACAACACCAATTCGCACCCCAACATTCCTTTGCTCCACCGTAAAACCAAGCGCCCTGCGCTAACCCTCCAGCTCGCAACAGTACCACCAGGCACCACCACCTACCAACTATGGCCAACAACAACAACGGAGACCACCACTTGGCCCCAAGAGAGCCCACTACCCTCCACTGCCAGAAAGTCTCCCGGATATTTTCAACGCCTTAATGGCCGCCAACTTGCTCATGTTACCAAGGGAAAGAACAGCGTGGCCCGCTAATGTTGACACATCCCGTTACTGCGCTTTCCATCGCGCACCTGGTCACAACCTTGATCGTTGCTTTCACTTTAGAGATTATATTTATGATCTAAATGACCAGGGCGGCATCAACTGGGATGAGATGAGGCAGTTTATTGCCACCATGAAAGAAAGAAGGCCTCCTCGGCAGCAACAGGCTCAGCAGCCATAGCAACCAGCTCCACAGCAGCAACAACAAGCTCCAGCGCCTCAGCAGGATATGGGGATTGTCCACAATCCACTGCCGGAGCACCCGCCAAACCAGCACGTAAACCCTGTCACGTCTCTCCCTGAGGTGGAGAGAGGGCAGGGATGGCATGAAGAAAACGCCTCTGTCGGGGCATTTAATCACAATCAAAATCAACCTCCGCGCCTCTTACGCACCCTTTCTTCTTCTTCTTCTACCCCCCAATTGAGCCGATCCCTTCTGCGCCCCGTTAATCCACCTACCCCCACCTATTCTCCAACCTTGCCGGTTTGCCCCCTTCTTACCCGCTTACCACCTCCACAGCCTACACCACAACAAACCCCATCCACCACCAACCCTTCACCACTACCATCTAGCCCACTCCTTCACCGCCCTCACCTTCTTCTGCTCCTTCTTCGTTTTCTCCATCTCCTTCTTCGTCTTCTTCGTGAGCCTCTTGGCCTCCTGCGGTCTCGTTGCCGGCCATCGCCGCTGGAGCCTCGTCGTCCACCACCGCCGGAGGTTCCTCGGCCGCTGCGGGAGGGGCTTCCTCCATGGCATCTTCACCTAAGTCAACGACCTCGGGGGCGGCCACCCGTTGTCGTTTCAAACCACCGCCGGCCATCGTTTAGGTTGGAGAGGGGGAGGTAGGAGAGAGATTGAGAAAGGGAGAACGGGGGGGGGGGGGGTTTGGTTAGGGTTGCAGAAGGGGGTATGAGAGAAGAAAGAGAAAATAGGATGAAGGAGGAAGAAGAAAGGAGGGAAAGGAAAGTTCAACGGTCAAACGAAGAAACGCCTTGAGGAAGGGTGTGTGTTGTGGAATTGACGCCTATGAGTTTGGGCGTGTTTTGACAATTGACGATGCTATCTGAGGTGTTATTTTGTTTTGCATGGGGAATGATAACCGTCGTCAGACGCATTCAATATGGGTTGATTGATGTGATGGAAGTAATAATTGCTGTTTATGATTAACGTCTGAGCTTGAGGCGTTATTTGGGCGAAACGTGGCTTTGCTGAGGGCGTTACTTTTGAGATTTCAACGAATATATTTTGGGAATTTGAATCAATTCACGCCCTATTTTAAGTCGTTATTCAGTTAACACCTGTTTGTGGAGACGTCAAATTTGTGAGCTGGAATATTGAAAGTGACGTATGCGGAGGCGTCACTTTTAGAATTAACGACATTGCTTGAGGCGTTATTTGCAACAGAATCACAGGGTTTGGAAGATTTGATCCGAAACACTTTGAAATTGGCTTAATAAGAACGTATTATTGATTTATCAGAAAAGAAAGATTACACTGCTTCAATGAGTCATTTTGGGCCTCAAGTTTCTCAAAGCAATAACATAAGACTTCCATTCATCTCTGTCTTCTTCCAAGCTTTCCACAGGTTGATGAGCTTTATTGATTTTCCACAGAGCTTGGATTGTGGTTGTTTCTTCTCCATCTTCATTGCCGCCAAGGTCCCTTGTCTTGATAGGAGGGAGGTGTGATGGATCCTCGAATACTTACCGTGGAAGCCCGAGTTGAGGAAGGCACCGATATGAATTGTATAGCACGAATTTTGAAGCGCCTTTGAGTCGAAGGTCCGTGCCGGGGGAGAATCTCGCACGGAGTTCTTGAGTCTTGAGTATTCCCAGGGCGCAAGTGAAGAGGTTCTTTGGCATCACTTTGAGGTATTCCCTCCATTCCACTCTCTTCTTGATTTGAGGAATTCGGTTCATCACTCTATTGCTTATCCCAAGTGAACCGGTCATGTAAAAGAGTGGGCTTTTTGAGAAAATTCTTGAGGATTGTTGGGCTTCATCACATGGATCAAATTTGAAGTGAAGGTCTACCCAACTAGAGAATGCTAGCATGCATCCGTAGATGGGCCTCCCCATTGTCGCCGAGGTAAGCCCGCTATAGAGATAGGCTAGAATAGCCGGTCCAACTCTCTCTCTTTCCCATAGGCTAACCATGGTGCTCAACTGTGCCTCCTCTAGAAAGTCCTCCGTGGATGGGAATAAGAGTGCTCCTGCTAAGCATACCACGAAGGCCTTGGTTACCTTTTCTATCTCTTCTTCTTCTTTAGCTTGATCCGCTCTCTTGTACACCCATTAAGCGAACTTTAGAAGATTGATTCCTTTGGTAACCTTGATTTGATTCACTAAGTTTGGGCTAGGTATCAATGTGGTTAATAGCTCGTGAGAAGAAATTGGTTTTGGCATGTTGGCCATCTTTTCCTCATCCCCTTGCTTCATTCTCTTCAAGTCTAAGATCATCTCCAATTCATCTAATAGGATGGTGGCTTCAAAGGTAGAGAAGAGAAAGGTATGAGTAGAAGGATGCCATATCTCTACAAGAGCTCCTATAGCTGCCCAATCAAGATGGATTTGATCATAGTGTTTGGCATGGGTAACTAGACCTAAGAGATGCCATCTAGACACATAGACCCTCATATCTGAAGAAAACTTGGAAAGGATAAGTGGCAGCCACTTAATTTTTGTAAATCTCCTAGCTCCTGGGACATTTGGATAATCCTGTGGAAGAAAGAGAAGAAGGAGAATGCATGAGCGACAGAAGTAGTTCAGTGAAGATAAGAAAAGAGAAGAACAGAGGAAATAATACTTTACCTGGTTCATGGAGATTCTACTGCTGATATGCCCATTAATCTCAGTTAATCTGGGAGTTGAGGACTTTGATCTCTTAATTGCCCTTTCCATCTCTGGTTTGCGAAAAGAACACGAACAGGAGAAGAAGCAGCAGAAGAAACAGAGCTCCAAAGGATTGCATTGATTGATTTGAGGAAGTGCCTTCCCTTTATAGAAGTCCGGGGGGGTCTTAAGGCTGTTCGGAGTTAGAAAGTTTATGGCTATTAGGACTGGGTTTAGCTTTCGAATCGGAAACGGAAGCTTGTGCTTAATTAACGCCTTCTGTTAGGGCGTCAATTGTTGAATTGACGACCTGACCGAGGTCGTGTTTTATTTCACGCCCTTGAGTGGGTCGTTTTCTTTTTAAACTTTTGGTGAATTTAACGCCTCAGTGAAGGGCGTGTTTCTCTTTTTTGACACCCTCATGTCAGGCGCCTTTTATGTTTTTGACGCCGTTCTATCCAGGCGTGAATTTGTGAGCTTATGAAT
The DNA here is from genome assembly GCA_022559845.1 of Amorphophallus konjac. NCBI lineage: Eukaryota > Viridiplantae > Streptophyta > Magnoliopsida > Alismatales > Araceae > Amorphophallus > Amorphophallus konjac. Next base: position 191,613,854 of record CM040126.1, on the reverse strand, counting down.
TTGCTTCCCTACATGCTTTGATGAACTTAAATGCTATTATTTCGTTGGAATTGTTTTTAATTTAGCACTTATGATCATGTCATGAATTGAGGGTTATTCATATTGAAATTGTGGGAGGGCTAATGAACTTTCAAGTGCAGAGGATTGCAGGTTTCAAGATGCCCGGATCACTGTTGGAGTAACATCATGTTGTTCTTGTATTTCATTCCTGTAAGCATTATTACTATATGGTATTCTACGTTATTATAATGTATCAAGGACCTTGTGGTTCTGATGAACCTGGAATTTGAGTTCCCCTTCATCAAAAACAGTGATAGTTCCAGGAGAGTCTTGATCACACGGATAGGCCGTTGAGTCATTGAAGGTCTGGGACGATGGTTCAACTTTCTGAGTTGATGCGCGGATAAACGGACTTCGGCTTAGTGTCAGCTCAGAGATTTAGATTCTTGACCAAATCTAGATGTCTTAGCAATATTATCCTTGATTATTTTCTATCTTTTAGTTTGTCTTATCTTTTTCTTTTAGCCCAGCATGCATCATGTAGGACTTTGAGCTTCATGATGAAAATTTTCATATTATGGCGATAATGAAAGTCACTCGTTCTTGATTGAGTTGACATGAGATATTCCACTCCAAATTGAGTACTTTATTCTCTCTGAAGCCGCTCAGGCTGGTTCCTTGAAAATGTCCCTTTGCTGGGTCTCCATCTCAATTCTCTTTATTTTTCTACAAATCCACCTTGGTTGTAGCACGTCCACGTTGGCTGGTAACCGCTCTCCAATGGTGTCTCCTTATTGTGCCGCACGCACATTTTTATTTGCTTAGTTTAGTCTCTTTTATCCAGCAAATCGATGCTTCCTTGGAATCACTCAGAGTTGTTTCACCCAGAATCTTGGAAAGATTTCTAATGCTTGGTGTCTAAGACATGTCACATCACACCTTGGCGTCTACTTATCAGTTCGCTCCACTTCATTCCGCTGTTTGCACTTTCCTTCATTCCGTCTCACTCCCTTCCAAAGCAGACGCCAAGGCGGGGCAGCTGTAGACACGCCAAAATTGACGCTATGTTGATCAAATCTCATGTCACTATGTTGACGCCCCAAAGTGAACTTCAATACTTTCATAATATGAAGTTTTTTCTATTTTGTGGGTTTTTGGTTTGTTCTTGCATTTTTGTGATTCGCGACCTGAAGAGGGACGTTATTTTAAAAGCGACCTTATCTAGGGCGTGTTCTAAAGAAAGGATGACCAAAATGTCAGGGCGTCAATTCCTGGTATTATCCGGTTTCAAAATAAATTCCAATTACTGATTGGCGTCCTTTCTCAGGGCGTGTTTTCAAGTAACGCCTTTATCTCAGGCGTTGTCTCATGATTTTTAAATAAAGAAAGTTTTATTTCCAAATTTAAATCCAAGAAGTGACGCCCTTGACCAGGTCGTGTTATGTAGTAACGTCTTAAGGTAGGTCATCAATTTATAATTTGACACCCTTTTGAAGGTCGCGTTTTATGTTTCGGTGTCGTGTTTGAGTATGCCTTTCCTGAAGAGTTCCCTGCCCTCTTTGGTCACCTTGCTCGATCAGGGAACTAGAGTCCTGCCTTCATTGATCATTGCCCGTTCTTATCTTCCTATATTTGAGGTTATCTTTGATCTGGAACCCTATATAAGGTTGTCTTGATCGACCTCGCGCGAGGTTAGAGGCAGAGAGCAGAGAACACACAGACGCACAGAGGCTACAACAGATTAGAGTTTACGGTGCTGGCTATTACGATCGTCTTCCTCCTGTGCGGTCCCTCTCTTTGAAGGCTCTCTATCTCTTTCTTCTTCCCTGTTTCTGCGGCCACGCCGTAGCTTCCAAGTGGTTTCTTCCTCTTTACTATTTACAGGGACAGCATAAGGGGGTCTTTCTTCCGTTCGTTTATTCTGATTCGTATCATCATATCATCATCTATTGCACGGCTCCTTGCATTAGTTTAGTATCATATCTCCCTTCCTTTCCCTAACTCTTCTTTAGGGGTTTTAAAACAAACAAAAAAGGTGCGCATGTCATGTTTCTTTTTCATCATATGGTTTATTGGGATTGATACTACATTCCCTCGACTGATCCACTTCCCTTTGCTTGTTTGTTTTGTCTTTGTGCAAGGGTAATCAACAAGGAAAACCCCCTTCATCGGCCGGCCGATTGAAGGAGGAGGAAGGAATTCACAATCCATCCCACATCCCACTTATCACCAGGTATTCGCGATCATTTATTTTATTATTGAGGTAACCCCTCTGGCGATCACTCTCCTTTATAGCACCACGTGCTTTCTTTTGTCTTTGTTATCATCTCCATCCTTTTTATATATCTCATATGAGTGGTTTGTTCCACATGTGTGGATTTATCACGATCTACAACATGCAATTGTTCCCTGTAATAGAAAAATGTTAGATGATTGTGATATTGAAATATTCTGAATTCTAAGATTTTTGTACTAGAGAGAAGCAAAAATTGTATGCTAAATCTATTTCGTAAAGGCTTTCTATCAGTAGAAATAAAATTAGCATAAAATGATGTAAAGCTAGATTGTGCAAAAATTGTAAACCATTTATAGTGTTCAGATATTATATTGAGATAAACTTCTCTATTTGTAAAGAATATCCTAATTGGGTGTGGCCTAGGTGGTGGTTCAGGTGGTGGTTCATTCATAGGTGGTTCTATCAACCTAGAGAATTGTCACGCCCCGAGATATATGTACAGCGGAGGATATTTGAGAACGTGAATAGCCGGCAACATGCCTCAAGCAAGTAATATAATCAGAGCGCTAAACATTCACACATAATGGAGGAATGCACAAGGCAATGTGATGAGAATGGCAATGCAGATCTAGAGGGGGTGAATAGATCAACCCTTTTAATAGCCCGATTTAAAGGAATTTAAACTAACACTCAGAAAATTGGACGGAGGAATACAAATTTTAGTTCATGCCATTATACGAAAGCATTCACAAACACTTTAAGCGCAAGGTACTGAAGCGGACATTCAGAAATGCACACAAGACTGGTACTAGGCAGATGATCAATCCAAAGACTTCCTCACGCAACGTGAAGCTATCCAGATAGGCCTGACCTATCGTTCTAGCAACACCTTTGATATACCGAGTCTACTTGAGAACAGGGATAGAGGATATGGCAATCAAACCACAAGGTACTGAGATTTTTTAGGTGGTTCGATTGCTTCCAGCAATTTACGTCCACCCCTCACCTGATCAGGATGAGGCTTCACTAGCACAATGCTATCCACGGCTGAATCCGCTACACAAGCTGATCACACAGCTTCCCATTGGAGGAACATCCTCCTCCCTTCCTCTGAAGACACAGAGGGAACCCACACTCACCAAACCTGATGAACACACCCCTAATTCTACCCCAGTAGAATCAGTAACACTACACTAAGGTAGCACACAAGGATCCTTCCTCACACCCTAGTCCTGAGACCAGATCGTGACTTGTAATGACTGACCACAGCTCCGATTAGTGCAGTAATGCACTGTCAGAGAACAATGAACAAGCTGACTCAACGGAAATCAGGAAAACAAAATAGAAGAAACTAAAATACAGCAGAAGAGAAGCAAATATAGCTTTGAATATGATTCAAGAGATTTCTATCAAGACAAGGCAAGCTTCACTCAAACTGGGCTGCGATCCACTCTCTCCTTCTTTCTATCTCTCTTTCTTTCTGGCTCACGAAGTAACTTTTTCCTCTTTTCAGATGGGCTCTCGTTCTTTTCGAAGGCAGCAGTAGCTTATCCAAGGGTTTGGTGAGTTTATATAATAGAGGCTTCAGAATTCTTCTGGATAACCTAATTTATATGCTAATCTTCCATTGGTCCACTTGGCAAGGTGGAATATTCTCTCTCTGGAATGATCTGTAAACGTGCCAACCATCCTAGCATCACGTGCCAATCATTGGGGGTCGAAGGCACATGACCCTCTTAAGTCGCTCACAAGCTTAGCCATTTTTCACCCTTACCAACATGCTTTTCACACTTAAAGTCCATTTGTCAGCCTTACATACTCATTTGTCACCCATAGCCTTCATGAGCCGTCACCTTTAGGCTTCTTTGTCTTACTTTAGGACCGTCGCCTTTGATAGCCTAGCAACCTATTTGTCACCCGTATCGGATATTTTTCACCCTTGAAAGCCCATTTGTTATAGTTGCTGACTATTTGTCTCTTCTATTCAGCATTTGTCCCCCTGAGCTCGTCTATTGCCAGCCTTGAGATCTATTTGATGTTGTGACTCATTTGTCACCTCTGTATGTGTATTTTACACCCTTGAAGCTCATTTGTCAGCCTTGTGCAATTATTTGTTACCTTTGTTGGAAGCTTGGCTCTGTTGTGAATGTTTCTTCACCCGTTACCTTAGCTGTTCATTTGTCAGACTTGACCAGCTATTTGTCACCCTTATCCTTCATTTGTCAGCCTTGTGAAGCTGTTCTTCACCTTTGTTCATCGTTTGACTTTGAAGGGGCTTTCTGAGACTTGATGTCTTCTGAGGGTGAACTCTAAAGTTCAACATGGCTCTTTAAGTTGACTTTTGTCATGAAAGTTGACTTGGCTCTGGGCTTAACTACGTTGACTCTGTTAAGCATTGCTCGACATCTGTCTTCCTTGTTTGATGTTTGCGCTTGACTACGTCGACTCTGTTAAGCCTTGCGTCGACTCCACTTCAGCTTTTCTTCTTCTTAGCCCTTTTTCTCCCGTGCCAGGCTATTTGTCACTACTATTCTCCATTTCTCACCCGTAGAGGATATTTGTCACTTCTATTCGCTTCTGCTGGCGGGTGACTCTAGCGTCGACTCCATTGGCTTCTGGAGTCGACTCCAAACTCGACTCCTCTTCTTCATTGCTTCCCTTATAATTTTTCACATGCATTCAAGGCCTGGCATCATCTCCTAATCATGCAAACAGCCTGAAACGTGATTGATTTAGCAATTACAGTCTGAAAAACATTTTAGAATGTGCGGAGCATGAAGAACAAAGTATGTAGAGTTGGCATTTATGTGATTTCAGACTTAGAAGCAAATGACTCCATGTTGGTGTGACATCATCAAAACAAACTAAACCCAACAATCTTCCCCTTTATGGTGATGGCAACCACACGAGTCATTGAGCTTATTATGTGAAGATTGAGTTGAAAAAATTAATGGCCCTTGAGTAAACAGTTGGATGACTCAACAAGATATGCAATGAGAAAAGACTGAACGGAATGATAATGAGAGAATGATATGCAATGACTCACAAGACCTCACCCCCTTTGACATCATCACAAAAAACTAAACAATGGGGAGGATATAGTGCAAAGGAATGCAAGAAGGAGATGAAACTCTGAGTGGCAAAAATAGTAAGCTTACAGACCATGAATCTGACTGCCATCAAGAACTATCCTTTATGAAGATAAGTGCGTTAGCTAAAATGAGTTGCATGGTTTATGACTAATAATCCAGCAAGACACAAGAGAAAACATTCTGAAGTGGTTATATACACAAGTAATGGAGAAAAAATAGGTTGATATATGTGTCTTGACAATCTGTCTGCAGCTTTACTAATCAATGATTTAGGGACTTCTCTAGGAAAATCGGCAATTAGAATTGAGAAAAAACACTTGTAACCAATTCATATTGGATTTATGTTTTGGGGAACACTATTTGTGGTTATGCTTTTCAAAAACTTTTGTTGTAGAATTTTCATTATATGAGTAATCTTGTTCAATCCACACTTTTTGACGTGATGAAACATATTTTTTAGATGCAGGAATCCCCAGTTACTCAGTGTGTTAACCATTTTACCTTTTGAATTTACAGAGTTAACAAGAGTAGTGGCTTTTTACGTGAGGCACAACAAGTCTCAGGTGAAGTGACCCAGTTACTCACCACACTATGTCATTGCTCTGTTATGATTGTTTAGCACTCTAATTTTTAATCAGAGATAGTTTGGCACTTCATGACATAATTCACTTCACTTCAAGGTGAAGGATAATTGGTTTCTCAGTAAACCAAAACCATTGCTCTGAAATCTTGTTTCCCCTTTTTGAATTCATGAGATCGATTTAAGTGTTTGAAAACAATACTGAATTTGAAGATTTTCAACCAAAGTTGTCCCCTTACTATTGAATTTCAGGCGATTAGAGGATTTCAAGACACAGTACTTCAGAGATGTTCTTAACCCATTAAGTCTGCATAGAAGTGTTCTTCAAAAACCTTTCATTTTGATCTTTGCAGGGTTATGAATCTTAAACCACTAGACTTAGCATGACTAACATACTTAATCTTTGTCCATTTAGGAAGGTCCTGAATGCAAAAAAGATCTTCGAGTCTGTAAAAAGACTATTGGAGACTCAGAATTATTTTCACAAGGAATTTTATGCACGTGTCTAAGACAACTAAGATGACTGATAGAGAAAGAATTGAAAGGACTGACAGAAAAATAAAATGATTGAGACTACTCCCCCTAACTAAATGCAACAACTTCCCTTGGTACTTGGCGGAGCTACAACACTCTTCGCATTGTGACAACTTCTAGACATACCTGATCTGTCTTTCAGAAGAACACAATTTGATATACCACAAGATTGTTTACTACATGCAATGAAGGAGAAGCAAGACTTGACAATCCTAAGAATAAATAGTGGGGTTGACTCCCCCTCAATTAGTGCACGGACAGACCAAAGTTGACAAGTTGACTGACATCAAAAAGAGGTTGCATATTCAAGTTGATCTGAAAAGACCCAACTCTCTTCTCAAGGTAGAAAATTTTTCATGATCCAGTGGCTTTGTGAAAATATCTACAACCTGGTGTGATGTGCCTACATGAATCAATTCAAAAGTTTTCTTTGAAACCTCATCCCTTAGAAAATGGTGTCTAATGTCAATGTATTTTGAACGTGAGTGTTGAATTGGGTTTTTAGACAGGTTTATAGCACTAGTGTTATCACAGAAATAGGTGTACAGACAAGATCTACATTGTAGTCTTGTAGCTAGTGTTTAATCCATATGACTTATGTGCCACAACTACCAGCAGCTACATACTCAGCCTCTGTAGTGGATAGAGCTACTGAGTGTTGTTTCTTTGAGGCTCAAGAAATCAGACACCCTCCTAAGAATTGACAATATCCACTAGTGCTTTTCCTATCTAGTTTGCACCCAGCATAATCGGCATCAGTATATGAAATTAAATCTAAATTGCATGATGCAGGGAACCATAAGCATATGTTGTGTGTGCCAACAATGTATCTAAAAAAAATTTTAACAGTAGAAAAGTGTGATTCTTTAGGATTAGCTTAAAACCTAGCACACAAACACACACTAAGTTGAATGTCGGGTCTGGAAGCAGTAAGATAGAGTAATGAGCCAATCATACCTCTATAGTACTTTGCATCCACTGATTTACCTGACTCATCAGCACCCAATGATGTGTTTGCTCCCATTGGTGTGGCTATGTGTTTCAACTTATCCATGCCGAATCTCTTCAAAATCTCCAATGCATAATTGGTCTGGCTGATAAAGCATCCATCCTTCGTTTGTTTAACCTGCAGTCCAAGAAAATATTACAAGTCACCAACTAGGCTTATTTCAAATTATTTTGACATTAAACGTACAAATTCATTTGAAAGTTCAAGACATGTAGAACCAAATACAATGTCATCAACATATACCTGAACTATGATAATTTTCTGATTCAAATTTTTGGTAAAGAGAGTCTGGTCAACTTTACATCTGCAATACCTGTTACTAAGCAGAAAATTAGTTAGTCTGTCATACCAAGCCCGAGGGGCTTGTTTCAGTCCATACAATGCTTTATTTAATCTGAAAACATGGTTAGGCAGCTCAGATGATTCAAAACCTGGGGGTTGCTCAACATAAACTTTCTCTTTTATGATGCCATTTAAAAAGGCACTCTTTAAATTCATTTGTTGAAGTTTTATGTTATGAGAGCATGCAAAATATATTAATATTATAATGGCCTCCATCCTAGCAACTGGTGCATAGGATTCATCAAAATCCACCCCAAATTCTTGATTATAACCTTGTGCTACCAACCTAGCTTTATTGCTAGAGATAATTCCATCTTCATTCACTTTATTCCTAAACACCCACCTGGTTCCAATGATAGAGCAATTTTCAGGTCTGGGAACTAAGGTCCAAACTTTATTTCTTTCAAATTGACCCAATTCTTCATGCATTGCATTTATCCATGATTCATCTATTAAGGCTTCTTCTATGGATTTGGGTTCAATTTGAGAGAATAATGCTACTAGATCATGATTATTGACTTCCTGATGAAAAGATCAAGTTCTAGGGGGATCATGCAGATTTCCTATAATATTGTGAGCAAGATGATCTTTTAGAAATCTGATGTTATTTGAAGACTCACCTTGTTCGGTAGACTGAAGGTGTGGTTCGGTCGACCTACCTTGTTCTGTGTCAATCTGTGCGGCTGGTTCAATTTGTTCTACATGTGGCTCCTTTTCCAGAAATTCCCCATCTTCTTTTGGTTTCCTATCATCATTACTTATGTCAGTAGAGTTAAGTGTTTCATCAAATATCACATGAGGGGATTCTTCTACTGACTGATCATGAATATTAAAAACTCTATAAGCTCTTGACTGTTCGGAATACCCCAAGAAAATCCCTAGAGTACTCTTGGCTTCAAACTTATCTAAGTCCCTTTTATTATTATTGCGAATAAAATATTTGGAACCAAAGATTTTAAAATACGCCAGGTTAGGTCTCTTACCCTTCAACAATTCATATGGGGTTTTCTTATGGACAGGTCTTACCATTGCCCTGTAAATTATATAACAGTCTGTATTTGTAGCTTCTGCCCAACATTTCCTCGGGAGTTGGCTTTCAATAAGCATGGTTCTGGCCATCTCCACTATAGTTCTATTCCTCCTTTCAACAACTCCATTCTACTCAGGAGTCCTGGGAGAAGAAAAGTTGTGAGTAAGTCTCTCTTTATCACAAAATTCTGAAAATAGTGTATTTTCAAATTCTCCCCCATAATCAGATTGAATGATGCAAATTTTGTGCCTACCTTCCTGTTTTATTTTGTGAAAGAAAATTTGAAATTCCTAAAATGCATCATTTTTGTGAGCTATAAAGAATATCCATGCAAACCTAGTGAAGTCATCCACAATGACATAACCAAATCTATTGCCATGGAAGTTCTGAGTTCTGGTAGGATCAAACAGGTCCATATGCAGGAATTCTAATGGTTTAGATGACAGCGATTCAGTTCTTGTTTTGAAGGATTTTCTGGTTTGTTTTCCTAAAGCACATGCATCACAGATTTTTTGCATTTGTTTTGAAGTGAATTTTAGGCAGTCCTCTAACTAAATCATGCTTGACTAATTTATTCAGAATGTTATAACTAGCATGGCCTAATCTCCTATGCCAATTGAAGGCATTATTATCAGGGTTAGCAGTCAAACAAAGATTGGATTCAGAGTTATCATCTAAGTCTACTATGTAGACATTGTTTATTCTATGGCCTATGAATTTTATTGATTCTGAGTTGATTTGCAAAATTTTTCATGCATGATCATCAAAAACAACATAGTGACCCTTGTCACAGAGTTGACTAATGCTCAACAGATTGTGGCAAGACCATCTACAAGTAAAACCTTTTCAACTGTGTTTGAGGGAAACTTACCAATTGTACCTAATCCAATTATTTTACCTTTGTTCTTCCCTCCAAACGTAACCATTCCACCTACCTTCATTTCCATCTTACTGAATTTAGTCCGGTCTCCAGTCATGTGCCTCGAGCAGCCACTATCCAAGTACCATCTATTGTGCATGGATACCAGGCTAACCTCCTCATCGCTGTTTGCCATTAAGCACAGGCCTTCTTCTTCTTCTCTAGAGATTTCTTCTTCAACGTCCTCTTCTCAATCACTCCATGTACATAGCATGGCTCATGGTTTCTTGCCTTTAGCTTTAGCAGTCTTCCTCGGAAGTTCGGGGCAGTCTCCCTTCATATGACCTACTTTTTTACATTGATAGCAAATGATTTTATCAAAAAATTTTTTCTATCAGACTTAAGATTTGAGTTCTTTCCTGTCTGTTGTGGCCTCCTCTTTCTAAAAATCTTACCTCTGGATTTCAGGAAATTTTGAAATCGTCTAGTCAGGAGGGCCTGTTGATAGTCATCTAAATCTGAGAGGAATTCAGAATACTCACTCCCTTCTTCATTACTCTCACATCCCTTGAGAGCCATTGGTTTCTTCCTATGCTCCTCTACATTCTGTCTGAAATTGATCTCGTATGTCATCAACGAGCCAATCAAAGCATACACTGTCATGGTGGATAAATCCTTGGATTCTTCAATAATAGTGGCCTTAGTATGCCACGCTGAGGGAAGAGACCTGAGTATTTTTCTAACAATCTCATTGTCAGAATAATCCTTGCCTAGTGCCTTAAGATATAATTTTTTTTTCATTTTTTTTAAAGGGTGCTACATTATTAGTGAGTTATGAAGGTCTAGAAAACATTTCTCTAATTGTCTCATCATGCTTCATTTTGAACATTTCATATTCCGAGGTCAGCATATTTACCTTGGTGGCCCTTACCTAGGACGTTCCCTCGTAAATCAACTCTAATTTGTCCCACATTTGCTTGGCTGATCTGCATGCAGAGACTCTTGAATACTCCTCCAGATGAACCGCGCACTGCATGACATTCATAGCAGTCCAGTTGACGGTTGACAGGTGAATTTTTTCTCTGGTCAATGCATTTTCATCTTTTGGAAGTTACAATGGACCGTCGCAAACAACTCTCCATAGTTCATGACTCTAAGCTCGTAGAAATATTTCCATCCTCTTCCTCCAATACAAATAGTTTGCACCATCAAAAAATGGTGGTCTATTAATTGAATGCGCCTCAGCTAAGAAGCAGCGAGCATTGCCATTTCTAGGTCTTCCCGAGTCGTTGGACCACATTGTGGGAAACCTACTCTGATACCAACTGATGAGAATGGCAATGCGGATCTAGAGGGGGGTGAATAGATCAGCCCCTTTAATAGCCCGATTTAAAGGAATTTAAACTAACACTCAAAAAATTGGATGGAGGAAAAACAATTTTAGTCCATGCCATTATACGAAAGCATTCATAAACACTTGAAGCACAAGGTACTGAAGCAGAAATTCAGAAATGCACACAAGACTGGTACTAGGCAGAGGATCAGTCCAAAGACTTCCTCACGCAACATGAAGCTATCCAGAAAGGCCTGACCTATCGTTCTAGCCACACCTTTTGATATACCTAGTCTACTTGAGAACGGGGATAGAGGATATAGAAATCAAACCACAAGGCACTGTGATTTTTTAGGTGGTTCGATTGCTTCCAGCAATCTACGTCCACCCCTCACCTGATCAAAATGAGGCTTCACTAGCACAATGCTATCCACGGATGAATCCGCTACACAAGCTGATCATACAGCTTCCCATTGGAGGAATAGCCTCCTCCCTTCCTCTGAAGACATAGAGGGAACCTGTGCTCACTAAACCTGATGAACACACCCTTGATTCTACCCCAGTAGAATCAGTAACACTGCACTAAGGCAGTACACGAGGATCCTTCCTCACACAATGGTCCAGAGACCAGATCATGCCCAGTAATGACTGATCACACCTCCGATTAGTGCAGCAATGCACTGTCAGAGAACAATGAACAAGCTGACTCAACGGAAATCAGGAAAACAAAATAGAAGAAATGAAAATATAGCAGAAGAGAAGCAAATATAGCTCTGAATATGATTCAAGAGCTTTCTATCAAGACAAGGCAAGCTTCTCTCAAACAGGGCTGCGATCCACTCTCTCCTTCTTTCTATCTCTCTTTCTTTCTGGCTCACGAAGTAACCTTTTTCTTCTTTTCAGATGGGCTCTCGTTCTTTTCGAAGGCAGCAACAGCTTATCTAAGGTTTTGGTGAGTTTATATAACAGAGGCTCCAGAATTCTTCTGGCTAACCTAATTAATCTGCTAATCTTTCATTGGTCCACTTGGCAAGGTGGAATATTCTCTATCTGGAATGATCTGTAAATGTGCCAACCATCCTAGGATCACGTGCCAATCATTGGGGGTCGAAGGCACATGACCCTCATAAGTCGCTCACAAGCTTAACCATTTTTCACCCTTACCAACATGTTTATCAAACTTAAAGTCCATTTGTCAGCCTTACATACTCATTTGTCACCCTTAGCTTGCATGAGTCACTGCCTTTAGGCTTCTTTGTCTTACTTGAGGACCGTCACCTTTGTTAGCCTTGCAACCTATTTGTCACCTGTATCGGGCATTTTTCACCTTTGAAAGCCCATTTGTTACAGTTGCTGACTATTTGTCTCTTATATTCAACATTTGTCCCCCTGAGCTCGGTTGTTGCCAGCCTTGAGGTCTGTTTGACGCTGTGACTCATTTGTCACCTCTTTATGTGTATTTTACACCCTTGAAGCTCATTTGTCAGCCTTGTGCAGTTATTTGTTACCTTTGTTCGAAGCTTAGCTCCGTTGTGAACGTTTCTTCACCTGTTACCTTAGCTGTTCATTTGTAGGCCTTGGCTAGCTATTTGTCACCCTAATCCTTCATTTGTTAGTCTTGTGAAGCTGTTCTTCACCTTTGTTCATCGTTTGACTTTGAAGGGTGTAGCGACCCGGATTCTGGATACCCGGTGCACCCGGTATAAATATCGAATACACGTGATACCACATGGGACCCGCGAGGCCTCCCAAGCGCGGGAATGCGCCGAAGGGAAAAAGGAGTGTGTGGAATACATTGAAGCCAGCAGATATAACAGTAAGCAATTAAATTTCATTACAATGGATTGCTAAAGTAGCAGAAATAAAATTACATTTTCATTAATAATTTCAACAATTACAATTATACCCCAGAGTCAAGTCCTAAGGAAAGACAACAAGTACAGTCTGACAGAAAAGAAACGTACACAGAAGTCGGGAGAAGCCCGACGCAGGTACAGCTGGCAGCTACAGCAAACGCGCACCTCCAAGAGCAGCAGAGGCAGACGGCGAAACCCACCTGAAAAGCAGGGGTGAGTCTCAATAGAAACTCAGTAGGGGTCACGCGGATCCCCACTGGAAAATGCACAGAGCAACGGAAGCAACTACAGAAACAGCAAGTGCAGTAAAGCAGGAAAAGCTACACTAAAAAGCTGTAAACGGACAGGGTACAGCAGGAGTAGGGAACATGCTAAGAGCAAGGGGAGCTCAACAACAAAGAAGAGCGAGGCCGTAAAACACGGGACAACGGCCACCAAGGAGAACTCGGCACCCTAAGCTACTCCAAGCGGCAACAGACGGTCAACCCCAAACTCACACAGTAGGGTAACCCAGTCCAACAGCCAAAGCAAAGGCGAAGGCAGACGTCGACGCCAAAAACACAGATAAAACACAACAGGAGACGTCATGCACGTAGCCCCATGCATGACAAGAATGTCATGCCAACGACAGAACACTGACCTCGAGCACAGCCTCGAGAGGGCAACTCGCAAAGGTCACAGCGCACAAGAAAACGCGAGAGCCACAGCACCGAGTGACAGGAGCACCCTCCTCCCAGAAGAACAGCCAGAAGCGTCCACTGACGACTTACACTGTGCCACAAGTGTCATGTCACTCAAGGACAAGACACACCAAGAACCAGGTCCGAGGAGCAACAGTTCCAAGGAAACATGGTACCACAGCATGAAACTACAGCACCAACTGCGAGTGACTAGTCAGGGCCACGCCCGTCGGTGCAAGTCCCCAGTCCTTGACCACGTGTGCAGACACCGACCTCTATCTAGGTCAGGCCTCTAGCTAGTATTCCCCTCGGTAGGACGCTACCGTTGGCCGGGGCCTACGGAACTAGCTTAAGAACCGTACGTACCAAAACGCAACAGGAAAACCCCTCCACCACTCCCGGTGGGTCGGCAAGAGCCTAGGGCTACAACTAGTGGAGGCTCACAAGGCACAGACTCAAAAACACAGGTGCTAAAGCACAGACAGTCTAAGAAAGACCCGTCTCGTGCACCACAAAGCATCATGGCAGCTAAACAACCGCCAACTGACTCAGGACCAGGCAACTAGACCTACGACGTAACGATCCCTGAGTCGAACGACTCAAAGGCAAGATCGTCACAAGCAGCGAAACAAGCCACCAATCAGTCTAATCCTAAGCCAGCAAAACAACGCTCCACAGAAAACGACACACGGAGACCTGAGGGAAACACCAAGAACCCTCAGCACACCTGGACATGCAAACTGAGGTAAGGCAACACCTCAAGGCATCCAGAAGCAGTGTCTCGAGCCGGACGCAACCATCGAGACACACACACACAAGGCCACATGTCAACCACTGGGTCACACCGGGTTGACCTGAACCCAACAGCAATACAAGCAAAAGTAGGATAAACAATCCTATCGCAAGTAAGAAGACTCCCGGCCACCTTACAACGTAGTCTAAGCCCTCATAGGACGTCAAGAAACATCCACGGGACAACGGGCAGACCACAAGGCCAAGCCAAGACACATAGGAATCAACGGGCGGAAAATAAAGGCACAAGGAATGCACGCACCAGCCTTAGACCGCTACAAGCAAGCGACGGTCTAGCCTAGGGCCGTTACTTCCCAAACAACGGACGGGAATCAATCCGTCACACACACCACCCTGACAAACCTACAAAACCACAGTAAAGCCAAGTAACGCACAACACCAGGCGCGTTACAACCAAACGACGCACGGGGGTAGGCGCATTATTCTCAACGTGCACAGCCACCCTCAACCAAAGTGAAGTAACGCGCAACGTCAGGCGCGTTACAACCAAACGACGCGGCAGGGGAGGGGCGTCAGAGCCAAACGACGCACGGGGGGAGGCGCGTTACTCTCAACGTGCACAGCCACCCTCAACCCAGCACAAAACAACAAACGACGGCCAGGAGCAGGCATGTTGTACCACAACGACGCATGGGGGCACAACCGCTACATCCAACGGGCACAGCCACCCAAGCTCGGCCAAAATAGAATGTAACGGCCAGGGGCAGGCGCGTTACACTCAAATAACGCACGGGGGCACGACCGCTAGAGGCACCGCCTCAACAGGTCAAACATCGGTCAAACAGCAAGTAACGGCCAGGGCCAGGCGCGTCACTTTCCCCTAACGCGCTGGGTCAAGCGCGTTAGATCAACCGACTCAACCCCAAAACAAAACGACAAAAAGGAAGTAACGTGCTAACCTAGGCGCGTTACAAGGAAACGACGTGCCACCCTAGGGCCGTCACATTCCCAAAAGCCTGAAAACTCAAAAACACCTAATCAAATGGCGGTCTATCGTAGGGCCGTCAAAGCCAAGTAACGGCCACTGAAACGACCGCTACATCGGTCACGGCGGGAAAACAGAGGAACGGCCAAACGGTCCCATTCCACGCCCCATTCACGCCGAAACGCAGGGGAAGCAAACCACAACGACGAATAACAACATCAGGGGACAAAAACTCCCACATGCAAGCTCAAAAACACATGATCTGGGCGATTCCAACGAATCCACCCAAAGTGGGTCACCGAGGTTCCCGGGCTTCTACCGGCCTCGAATGAACACCAAACCACACGAAACTCACGTGGACGGGATCCTAACATCCCTGCGGTTAGTTAGAAGCTAACTACGCCGCAAACGGTCGCCGTTTACCGGCCGACCCTAAAAACCACGAAAATCACGGTTTAGGCAAACCAAGCCCAAACTCGACCGTTTCCTAGCCGAACGCCGTGCAATGGCAGGAAAAATGGAGAGGACAAAGTAAGGATCAGTCACCCTACCTCCACCGAAGAAACCGTGCCCCGAAGGGACTAAACCACGCCGAAATCCACTCGCGAACCGATTTCACTGGCTTTGAATCCACCGTTCGGGATCGCGCCAGAATCGATCCGATCCTTGCTCCATCGCGCACCTCGACAACTCCACGGCCTCGCCACCTCGCCCACGATCGCCTCCGTCTGCAACCGGATCCGGAAAGGGGAGAGAACGAGAGAGAACGGGAGAGAGAGAGAGAGAGGAATGGCGAATGAGAAGGAGGAGAGAGGAAAGGAAAAGAAAATGAAAGAAATTAGGAAATTTTCCTAATTTCTGAAAATTCAAAAATGCGTCGAAAATGCACAAATTCAGAAAAATACGCAAAAATAGTCGAAACAACCGGCTCGAAGAGTACTTCGTCGCTGCAGTATTCACGAGTTCGAGAATTGACAAACAAACTCACCGTAGGGTTCCGTAACTAGTACGAGAGAAAAACCCACACGGCTCGTCAAACTCACTCGGAAGCCACAAAAGCGAACCGAAACTCAACGAAACCAATCCGAAACAGATCCGAAAGATCCAACGAAGATCCAACAAGACCTGCAAAGGATCTAGCAAAGATCCACCAAGGATCCAGGGCATTACATCCTCCCCTCATTTAAGAAATTTCGCCCTCAAAATTAAGGAGTAACAAAGGAGAAGTAGGGAAGAACAACCCTACAACACAACCACGAAAAATGACACAAATCTCGAGAAAACACAGCTCAGAGGAACACTGTCAGACCACCATTATAGGTACACACTCAGCTTCCAAGACAGCAAGTCAACAGCACAAGTATGGCACCAAAGTGAACACATCTGACACCTCCGAAGCAAAGGCAACGTCGCTCACGTCTCACCAGGAATGGAGACATGACTGCCACAACAATCGATAACCAACACCGAGAAACACAATGACAGCACGACAAGCGGCAGCTTATACAAGGAGACACAGTCCTCACAGCTGACAGCTCGCAACATCATCGGCTCCAGTGCCAAAGGCAACAGGGAACACCTGGCACACAGGACACCAACGACAACAACACCACTGGACCAGAAACACAATCAAGTCAGCACTCACTCAGATATCACATCTGATTAAGTCGCAAGCTAACTCTACCCAAGAGAAAGGGAGTACAGCAAGCTAACTGACAACACAATGGTCCAAGACAAGAACACAAAATCATAAAGAAACAGCGCCAAAACAACACAACGGCCACCTGCAGGATTCCAGCTCCGCACAACACACAGAGCCAAGGAACACAACTGCAAGCAGGGTCACATCAAGGCACAGGAACAGTTGAGCACACGACCACAAGAGACAGGTCACGCATCAGACTGCTCACCAAGAGAAGACCCACAACAATGAGAAACGACAATACTCTCAGGGAACGCATCTCAAGGACCACCAACACGCCTCGAGAGCACAACACCAAAGAAAGAAATACAGAGCAAAGGGTACTCAATCAGCAGGAAATGTCGACAAATTCCCCAACACTCGCAAATGCCAATGCCAACACCAGAAAACCACAAACAATGGCACGGCAACAGACAAAGTCAAGGCACGAGAAGCCAAGACGAAGTCACATCGAGAAAGAACGAACCTCTCGACGAGTGGGTAGCCAACCCACACACTTCCGCTGCACTCTCAACAACGCGCATGGGCAATAGAACAGCACCGGTAATCGCATCTCAGCACACACCAGGCGTCATCGCAATCAACAAAGACCGCAATTAACACGCCACGAGCACCGATCTCGCGAACAACCGATCACAAGGACCCTAAGTGCAACAAAGGAAGAGCACCAGCTTCAGCACAAAACACGCGGAAAGAGCCAATCTCAGTTTACCTTTACGTTCTGGAACAACAAATGAGCCTTCATAACACATCGGCCGTTGGACACGGCACGACAAATACGGTACACGACAGCTCTTAACACCATTACGGAGTCCAAAGCCAAGCAACCGTACAATAAGAAACAGATCAGGCTCAAAACAAAGCTGTCCACACTTAAGCAGACGCAGGACAAAGGCATCACTAAGACAACAATTCCAAGGCTCACCTCGAAAAAGCTTCACCAAGAAGAACGAGAAGCAACAAGCTCGACAACAACAGCTCACCAGGAAGGGAAAATCCTAGGTTCGCTCGAGCAACTTCTCAATCGAGGCAACACGATAATCGAGACAATCGAAACAACGATGCATCAGGATCTACACAGACTCAAGCTGGGACAACCAAAGCAACGTAAGAACGTGCATGGCCATCACACCAACGCTAAAAGTCATAAGCCACCTGAGCAAAATACAGAAAATAGCTCGAACAAGGCACTGCAGGTTCATGCCAACCGACAAACACTGCCAAGTGCAACATGATCAAGACAACCTTCAAAATCGAACAAAGCACCTCGTCACACCCAGACGAGAGCAAAACCATCTCGTACAGTGCCAACCAAGCACGCACAAGACCACACACGAGAAAACAACGCAACACCGACGCCAGCAAGAGACTGTACTGGACCTTACGGACTCTGGTAACTCTATATCTGGATTTCCATGTATTTCACACGACAATGCTCTGATAGCTCAGAAAAGAAACTCCGAACATCTCAGAACACTGCTCTGATACCAACTGTAGCGACCCGGATTCCGGATACCCGGTGCACCCGGTATAAATACCGAATACACGTGATACCACATGGGACCCGCGAGGCCTCCCAAGCGCGGGAATGCGCCGAAGGGAAAAAGGAGTGTGTGGAATACATTGAAGCCAGCAGATATAACAGTAAACAATTAAATTTCATTACAATGGATTGCTAAAGTAGCAGAAATAAAATTACATTTTCATTAATAATTTCAACAATTACAATTATACCCCAAAGTCAAGTCCTAAGGAAAGATAACAAGTACAGTCTGACAGAAAAGAAACGTACACAGAAGTCGGGAGAAGCTCGACGCAGGTACAGTTGGCAGCTACAGCAAACGCGCACCTCCAAGAGCAGCAGAGGCAGACGGCGAAACCCACCTGAAAAGCAGGGGTGAGTCTCAACAGAAACTCAGTAGGGGTCACGCGGATCCCCACTGGAAAATGCACAGAGCAACGGAAGCAACTACGGAAACAGCAAGTGCAGCAAAGCAGGAAAAGCTACACTAAAAAGCTGTAAACAGACAGGGTACAGCGAGAGTAGGGAACATGCTAAGAGCAAGGGGAGCTCAACAACAAAGAAGAGCGAGGCCGTAAAACACGAGACAACGGCCACCGAAGAGAACTCGGCACCCTAAGCTACTCCAAGCGGCAACAGACGGTCAACCCCAAACTCACACAGTAGGGTAACCCAGTCCGACAGCCAAAGCAAAGGCGAAGGCAGACGCCGACGCCAAAAACATAGACAAAACACGACAGGAGAGGTCGTGCACGTAGCCCCACGCATGACAAGAATGTCATGCCAACGACAGAACACTGACCTCGAGCACAGCCTCGAGAGGGCAACTCGCAAAGGTCACAGCGCACAAGAAAACGCGAGAGCCACAGCACCGAGTGACAGGAGCACCCTCCTCCCAGAAGAACAGCCAGAAGCGTCCACTGACGACTTACACTATGCCACAAGTGTCATGTCACTCAAGGACAAGACACACCAAGAACCAGGTCCGAGGAACAACAGTTCCAAGGAATCATGGTACCACAGCACGAAACTACAGCACCAACTGCGAGTGACTAGTCAGGGCCACGCCCGTGGGCGCAAGTCCCCAGTCCCTAACCACGTGTGCACACACCGACCTCTACCTAGGTCAGGCCTCTAGCTAGTATTCCGCTCGGTAGGACGCTACCGTTGGCCGGGGCCTACGGAACTAGCTTAAGAACCATACGTACCAAACGTAACAGGAAAACCCCTCCACCACTCCCGGTGGGTCGGCAAGAGCCTAGGGCTACAACTAGTGGAGGCTCACAAGGCACAGACTCAAAAACACAGGTGCTAAAGCACAGACAGTCTAAGAAAGACCCGTCTCGTGCACCACGAAGCACCATGGTAGCTAAACAACCGCCAACTGACTCAGGACCAGGCAACTAGACCTACGACGTAACGATCCCTGAGTCGAACGACTCAAAGGCAAGATCGTCACAAGCAGCGAAACAAGCCGCCAATCGGTCTAATCCTAAGCCAGCAAAACAACGCTCCGCAGAAAACGACACACGGAGACCTGAGGGAAACACCAAGAACCCTCAGCACACCTGGACATGCAAACCGAGGTAAGGCAACACCTCGAGGCATCCAGAAGCAGTGTCTCGAGTCGGACGCAACCATCGAGACACACACACACAAGGCCACATGTCAACCACTGGGTCACACCGGGTTGACCTGAACCCAACAGCAATACAAGCAAAAGTAGGATAAACAATCCTATCGCAAGTAAGAAGACTCCTGGCCACCTTACACCGTAGTCTTAGCCCTCATAGGACGTCAAGAAACATCCACGGGACAATGGGCAGACCACAAGGCCAAGCCAAGACACACAGGAATCAACGGGCAGAAAATAAATGGCACAAGGAATGCACGCACCAGCCTTAGACCGCTACAAGCAAGCGACGGTCTAGCCTAGGGCCGTTACTTCCCAAACAACGGACGGGAATCAATCCGTCACACACACCACCCTGACAAACCTACAAAACCACACTAAAGCCAAGTAACGCACAACACCAGGCGCGTTACAACCAAACGACGCACGGGGGTAGGCGCGTTATTCTCAACGTGCACAGCCACCCTCAACCAAAGCGAAGTAACGCGCAACGTCAGGCGCGTTACAACCAAATGACGCGGTAGGGGAGGGGCGTCAGAGCCAAACGACGCACGGGGGGAGGCACGTTACTCTCAACGTGCACAGCCACCCTCAACCCAGCACAAAACAATAAATGACGGCCAGGAGCAGGCGCGTTGTACCACAACGACGCATGGGGGCACAACCGCTACATCCAACGGGCACAGCCACCCAAGCTTGGCCAAAACAGAATGTAACGGCCAGGGGCAGGCGCGTTACACTCAAACAACGCACGGGGGCACGACCGCTGGAGGCACCGCCTCAACAGGTCAAATGTCGGTCAAACAGCAAGTAACGGCCAGGACCAGGCGCGTCATTTTCCTCTAACGCGTTGGGTCAAGCGTGTTAGATCAACCGACTCAACCCCAAAACAAAATGACAAAAAGGAAGTAACGCGCTAACCTAGGCACGTTACAAGGAAACGACGCGCCACCCTAGGGCCGTCACATTCCCAAAAGCCTGAAAACTCAAAAACGCCTAATCAAATGGCGGTCTATCGTAGGGCCGTCAAAGCCAAGTAACGGCCACTGAAACGACCGCTACATCGGTCACGGCGGAAAAATAGAGGAACGGCCAAACGGGCCCATTCCATGCCCCATTCACGCCGAAACGCAGGGGAAACAAACCACAACGATGAATAAGAACATCAGGGGACAAAAACTCCTACATGCAAGCTCAAAAACGCACGATCTGGGTGATTCCAACGAATCCACCCAAAGTGGGTCACCGAGGTTCCCGGGCTTCTACCGGTCTCGAATGAACACCAAACCACACGAAACTCACGTGGACGGGATCCTAACATCCCTGCGGTTAGTTAGAAGCTAACTACGCCGCAAACGGTCGCCGTTTACCGGCCGACCCTAAAAACCATGAAAATCACGGTTTAGGCAAACCAAGCCCAAACTCGACCGTTTCCTAGCCGAACGCCGTGCAATGGCAGGGAAAATGGAGAGGACGAAGTAAGGATCAGTCACCCTACCTCCACCGAAAAAACCGTGCCCCGAAGGGACTAAACCACGCCGAAATCCACTCGCAAACTGATTTCACTGGCTTTGAATCCACCGTTCGGGATCGCGCCAGAATCGATCCGATCCTTGCTCCATCGCGCACCTCGACAACTCCATGGCCTCGCCACCTCGCCCACGATCGCCTCCGTCTGCAGTCGGATCCGGAAAGGGGAGAGAACGAGAGAGAACGGGAGAGAGAGAGAGAGGAACGGCGAATGAGAAGGAGGAGAGAGGAAAGGAAAATAAAATGAAAGAAATTAGGAAATTTTCCTAATTTCCAAAAATTTCGAAAATGCGCCGAAAATGCACCAATTCAGAAAAATACGTAAAAATAGTCGAAACGACCGGCTCGAAGAGTACTTCGTCGCTGCAACATTCACGAGTTCGAGAATTGACAAAAAAACTCACCGTAGGGTTCCGTAACTAGTACGAGAGAAAAACCCACACGGCTCGTCAAACTCACTCGGAAGCCACAAAAGTGAACCGAAACTCAACGAAACCAATCCGAAACAGATCCGAAAGATCCAACGAAGATCCAACAAGACCTGCAAAGGATCCAGCAAAGATCCACCAAGGATCCAGGGCATTACAAAGGGGCTTTCTGAGACTTGAG
The DNA here is from genome assembly GCA_022559845.1 of Amorphophallus konjac. Taxonomy (NCBI): domain Eukaryota; kingdom Viridiplantae; phylum Streptophyta; class Magnoliopsida; order Alismatales; family Araceae; genus Amorphophallus; species Amorphophallus konjac. The sequence continues at coordinate 191,591,569 of CM040126.1, read as the reverse complement.
GTCTTCTGAGGGTGAACTCTAAAGTTCAACAAGGCTCTTTAAGTTGACTTCTATCATGAAGGTTGACTTGGCTCTAGGCTTAACTACGTTGATTGTGTTGACTGTGTTAAGCCTTGCTTGACATTTGTCTTGCTTGTTTGATGTTTGCCCTTGACTGCGTCAACTCTATTAAGCCTTCGTCGACTCCACTTCAGCTTTTCTTCTTCTTAGCCCTCTTTCTCCCATGCCAGCCTATTTGTCACCTCTATATACCTATTTGTCACTGCTATTCTCCATTTGTCACCCGTAGAGGCCATTTGTCACTCCTATTCGCTTCTACTGGCGGGTGACTCTGGCGTTGACTCCATTAGCTTCTAGAGTCGACTCCAAACTCGGCTCCTCTTCTTCATTGCTTCCCTTATAATTTTTTACATGCATTCAAGGCCTGGCATCATCTCCTAGTCATGCAAACAACCTGAAACGTGATTGATTCGGCAATTACGGTCTGAAAAACATTTTAGAATGTGTGGAGCATGAAGAACAAAGTATGTAGACTTGGCATTTAAGTGATTTTAGACTTACAAGCAAATGACTCCATGTTGGTGTAACATCATCAAAACAAACTAAACCCAACATAATGTACTCAAAAATTCACTTTTATTGAATAATGATCATAAGTTTACAAAGACACTTGACTTCTTGACATAACGACTCACTAGACTTGTCACGCCCCGAGCCTTTATTACAGCGGAAGAGTAGCTCGAGGAACGTGAACAGCCAGCATGGTAAGTCTCTTGCAAGCAAGAACGATCAGAGCGCAAGATAATCACACACATAAATGCAATTGCATAATATTTACTCAACTCCAACTTTCAATTCATTATCAATCAAATATCAAATACAATCACTAATCTTCATCATACTAGACTCAAGAAATAAGAAAATTACATAGACTCAATCTAAACAATGTAGACTTCCTCAGTCTTCACTCATTCTTCATTCACTCTCGGACCCGCTATTTGAACATTCCGAATCCGATCCTGACTCACTTCCATCTCCTGAAAAGATTAAAAATAGGTAATGAGCACACTTGCCCAGTAGGTATCTTCGCATCAATATGAAGGCACTATTAAAGTGATTAACATTTTTGCTCTAAAGTAATAAGGTAAAATCATGCGAATGCGATAAATCACAAGTAACCAAAGTAACAAGATGATCATGTAAGATAGAATGAACAAGTATGAACTAGCAAGAATGTAACAAGAATGGCTTTTCATGAACAAGAATGTACTAGCAAGTCACATACTCATCACCTAAACATCTTTTGCTTATGAGCAAGTATTTGGTGAATTTCTGTGGAATATCATGTAACAAGCAAGAAAGTAATGTACGTGTATCGTGGATTTCACTTATTTATAGAGAAAGTACTCCCAGCGCAATGCGACGCCAGTAGTATCATACCCCATGGTTTATAGTATGTTTCCAACAATCAGCCGAGGGGACTAGCATAGAGCCCTTGAACACAATCAGCGCTCGATCGCATCTTCAAGTATAAATCAAGCTATTTCCACGTTACAAGCAATAAAATATGGCCAAGAATGTAAATAAGTTCTTGATAACAATAATCAACAATGAACGCTTCAACTTAGGACATGAGATATCAAGGATGATTTAAGATGATATCATGCTCATGGAAATAATTCGGCAGCATAACGGTACATTTATTATCATTCATAATTTAAATTAAGTATCTTTAGACAATATGCCGAGTCCTAGACCATCAATACTCCATCCAGGAACTTAGAATATCAACCCTTTGGTCAAACCTCGGGTTAAAGAATTTAGAACTGTGACGGTCAAATACTGGGCCGTTACATGAACATAACGGTCGAGTGTTGGGCCGTTAGAAAGGTTGAATTCAGAAGAAAATAGATATGGACTCAAACAACGTGACGGTCATATATTGGACCGTTATATGTTCCTGACGGTCGAATATAGATCCGTTACATATCGAGAATCTGAAAACATCGATAGTGCTTTCTAACAATTGGGCTTTCACCGTACAACAAACTCGGCGTCCTAGTTGGAATCCCGAGCTCGCAGAGAATTACGGAGGCCTTGAAATAAGATTTCCTAGTCTATTGGAAGGAATATCCAATAGAGAGGTCCTCATGTTCAAGAATATGTTTCTATAGTGCAAAGTGTGAACTAATGGCCATATACCGGAATATATGCCATGTACTTAGAGAATTGACTCTATAGATAGAAGGATTGTGTAACGATATAAAATCATGATAAAACTCGTCAATATCTTTTCTAAATCAAAGTTTAAATACAAAACTATAGTGCTTTGGGCTTGAAATTATCATCTACTTGAAAATAACTCTAAAGTACCATAAATCATGAATCAACACCTGAACTTAAAAATCATGAAAACAGGTTAAGATCTATTTAACTAGGCATGTATATAAGCTATTTGAGCCAATCTTAATTCTGCCTTAAGTTGACAGAACACAATGTTGTGTAACGGACTTGTCTGGGTGCGTCACAATATGGTAACGGTCCACTGTAGGTCCGTTAGAGTTCTCAGAACCCTGCAATCGTTTACAGAGGTGTGACGGATCAAGGTAGGTCCGTTACACGTCCCTGGCGATCTTACGATAGACCGTTAGGTCCTCTGCTGACATGAAATAGAAACTATAGAAATTTATGATTAATTCATGGCATGCTAACTACTCTAATCATGTCAAAACCAGAAAAAGGCTATCTAGATGCATAGGTAGTAATGAAATAACGAGAGATAGCTTTTTCTCTTCAATTAAGGTTGAAGGCATGCATGAATGTATAGACTAATCCTAAAAGATGAAATTCATGAAGTATAACGCATGAAATCCAAATAAACTAGAGGGCTTTTATCTCTAACAATGTGTTTTTGCCATTCATGAGATAACCTACCTCTTAACTGTACTTCAAACTTCAAATTTGAGTCTTCAAGGGTCGCCCTAGTTCTTCTCTTCCTGTGATTTTTTAGTAACTTCACGTTGCCCTAACTCTCCAATCTCTTGACCTAAAGATGTGAAATTTGGAGGTTAGGAAGATGAAACTAAGAGGAACAAAAAGTTCTAAAGCATCTAACTCTAATTACCTTGTTTAGGCTCTCTAATTTTCTGATCTTCAGCACCCTGTCGTACAGTTTCCTGGGTTGGCGTGATGAAACCAGTAACTTTGGAAGATCCTAACTCCTTGGATACTCGACCTCCTAATATGAAATTTTGAGAGTTGTCAGACCTTAGTATTAGAAACAAAAAGTTCCAAAGGACTTACCCGAGATTCTATCTCCTTACCTTGTTTCTTCACGAGCCAAAAGTACGGGTCGCTTAGTTCAGAACTGGGTTCTATTTATAGGGTTTTGGCTAGAGTTTGAGGATTAGATCGATTCTAGAGTCCTTAGTTGGTCAGAACCTAATCCCTAAGAGTCCTTAGTAACCTTACACATTCTCCTAATTAGGTATCTTGCAGATAGGATCCCAACGATCCAATCTTTTTGCAAGTTCTTCCTCTCACGGAATCAGCTGAGTGTAACGGACTAAGTCTAGTCCGTTAGATGGCTGTAACGGTCGCTTGATAGACCGTTACATCAACTGGGCGTGAACATTCATCTTAATTCAAACTCTTTTTGTTATTTATCCACATAATTATCTATATAAGGGGTATTTATCCTTATAATTCGTGAATAGGCTAAGTAACCTTCTAGAATATGGGTCAAACTTAATGGGCTTGGTCCATAAACCTATTGGGCTTTAACTATTAAAGCTAGATTAGTTATTTAACATAATTGGGCCTTATAATCCCAACATTAATTTGTTTTTTAATCTATTTTACCCTTTATAAATTCTAAAAAATTCTATAAATAATCTAGAAATTACTTATAAATTTTGGGGCACTACACCCTCCCCCACTTAGAAGAATGTGGTCCCCAAATTCGATACATGGATTTTATGGAGAGTGTACTTACAATCGAATAATTCTGAGAATCTTCTACGCATAGATTCTTCTGTTTCCCATGTTGCTTCGTGTGGCCATTGCTTCGTCCATTGGACTTGGACCATAGGAATAGTTTTATTTCTTAGTTGACGCACTTCTCGTTCCCGAATCCTGACTGGTTTCTGCTCATATGTCAGGTCCTTTTGGATCTCCAGATTATCATAGGTAATGACATGATGAGGATTATATACATATTTCTTCAATATAGAGACGTGAAATATGTCGTGAACTCCTGCTAATTGTGGAGGTAAAGCCAGTCTATAAGTCACTTTACCGACCCTTTCGAGAATTTCAAATGGGCCAATGAATCTTGGAGTTAGTTTTCCTTTAACGCCGAATCTTCGAATACCACGACCTGGAGAAACTTTCAGATATACATGATCTCCCACCTAAAACTCCAAGTCGCGTCTTCGATTGTCAGCATAAGATTTCTGCCTATCTTGCGCTATCTTCATTCTTTCTTGAATGAGCTTGGTCTTCTCTGTAGAATCCCTGATAAGGTCGGGGCCTAGGAATTGCTTTTCCCGTATTTCGTTCCAACATATTGGTGATCTACAGGTTTTTCCACATAAAGCTTCAAGGGCACCATCTGTATGCTGGCTTGATAACTGTTGTTGTATGCAAATTCTACAAGAGACAAGTGATCATGCCAACTTCCTCCAAAATCAATAGCACAAGCCCTGAGCATATCTTCTACTACCTGATTTGTTCTTTCAGTCTGACCATCAGTTTGTGGGTGAAATGCTGTGCTAAAATTTAATCTAGTCCCTAGTGAATGTTGTAGGCCCTTCCAGAATTGTGATGTGAATCGAGGATCTCTATCAGATACAATAGTGACAGGGACGCCATGTAATTTGACAATTTCCTTCATCTATAATGCTGCTAGAATATCCACAGACCATCGACTTTTTATTGGTATGAAGTGTGCGGATTTAGTCAATCGGTCTATGATCACCCATATACCATCGTGTCCTCCTCTAGTCTTAGGTAAACCCATGATGAAATCCATCCCTATACTCTCCCATTTCCATTCGGGAATATTCAAGGGATGTAATTTACCTGCGCGTCTAAAATGTTCTGCTTTTACTTGTTGGCAGGTGAGACAACGGGACACGAAATCAGCTATTTCTCTCTTCATATTGGGCCACCAGAAGTTTCTTTTGAGATCTTGATACATCTTCGTGCCTCCTGGATGAATGGTGTACTTGGAATTATGTGCTTCTTCTAGGATCAATTTCTTCATATCCTCATGATCTGGTACACACACTCGACCCTTAAATAGCAATCTTCTATCATTGGAAACAGAGAAATCCGGCCTTTGTTCAATATTGGCTTTAATTTCCAGTAACACGGGATCATCATTTTACAGCTTGACCAGATCCTCTATTAATGTAGGTTGAGCTCGGATATTAGCCATGAAACAATCATCTTCCTTTATGTCAATATCTAAGTTCATCTGAGCAAATTGAGGAATAAGATTAGTCATACTAATCATAAGACTTGATAGCATACCCATTGGTTTTCTGCTGAGTGCATCTGCTACCGCATTAGCCTTGCCAGGATGATAATGAATAGCAAAATCAAAGTCCATAAGATATTCTAACCATCTCCTCTGTCTCATATTAAGCTCTTTTTGAGAGAATAAGTATTTCAAGCTTTTGTGGTCCGAGTAGACCGTGAACTTTTCTCCATAGAGATAATGACGCCAAAGTTTTAAGGAAAAAATAACTGTTGCCAATTCTAAATCATGCACGGGATAATTTTCCTCGTGACGTTTCAATTATCTTGAAGAATAACAGATTACCTTTCCATCTTGCATGAGAACGCATCCCAAGCCAATGCCAGTTGCATCCGTATATACTTCAAATCTACCACCTTCCACCGGTAGTGATAAAATAGGAGCCGTAGTAAGATGGTTCTTAAGATTTTGGAAACTCTTCTCACATTTCCTTGACCAGACAAAAGGATTTTCTTTTCTTGTGAGTCTAGTTAAAGGAATAGCAATCTTTGAGAAGTCTTTAATGAACCTCCTATAATAACTAGCTAGACCCAGAAAGCTTCTTACTTCTGATACAGTCGTTAGCCGGCTCAAATTTCTGACAGCTTCAACTTTCGAAGGATCCACAGCGATACCTTCCTTTGAAATAATGTGGCCTAGGAATGAAACTTCCTTGAGCCAGAATTCACATTTGTTAAGCTTGGCATAAAGTTTATGTTCTCTAAGTGTTTGCAAGCCTATCCTCAAATGTTCTTCATGTTCCTCTTTTATCTTGGAATATATCAAGATATCATCAATGAAGATGACAATGAACTGGTCCAGATATGGTTGAAAATATTGTTCATGAGTTGCATAAATACTGCTGGGATATTTGTTAACCCAAACGGCATTACCACAAATTCATAGTGGCCATAACGACTTCGAAAAGCCGATTTATAAATGTCTTCTTCTTTAATTCTAAGCTGATGATAACCTGATCTGAGGTCTATTTTGGAAAAATACACTGCTCCTGAAAGCTGATCGAAGAGCTCATCAATACGCGGCAACGGATACTTATTTTTGATTGTAAGTTGATTTAGTCGTCGGTAGTCTATGCATAGCCTGAGAGAGCCATCCTTCTTCTTGACAAATAGCACCGACGCACCCCAAGGGGATGTGCTAGGTCTAATGAAGCCCTTATCTAGTAGTTTCTGCAACTGCCTCTTTAGTTCCTTAAGTTCCATGGGGGACATCCTGTAAGGGGCTATAGAAACAGGTGCTGCTCCTGGAATGAGTTCAATAGTGAAGTTTACTTCCCTCTCGGGTGGTAAACTGGGTAATTCGGATGGGAATACATCTGAGAACTCATTTACAATAGGAATGTTTGCTAGGACGATTTCTTTGGATTCAGTAACAATGACAGAAGCAAGAAAACCTTCACATCCTTGCGAGATGAGTTTGCAAGCGTGAAGAGAAGATATGATAGTGGGATGTTTCCTATACTTGATGCCAAGGAAAGGGAATCTTGGAAGACCTGATTTTCGGAAGGATATAATCCTATTTCGGCAGTTAATATCAGCATCATGATCTACAAGCCAATCTACCCCTAAAATGGCATCATAACCTTTCATGTCAAGGCATACTAGGTTTGCGGGGAGATTGTGACCTTCTACTATCACCTCACTATCAGGGTAATATCTAGTAAGTTTTGCTCCAGAACCTAGGGGTGTGGTTATAGCAAGATCTGAAGGTAGAGGAACTGATGCAATTGGTAATGTTTTGGCAAACGTAGTGGAGACAAAAGAATGAGAGGCACCAGTATCAAATAGCACAAATGCAGGATGAGAATAAATTTGAAGAGTACCTTTCATAAGCCCACCATCCCTGGGCGCTTCCTCTTCTTCTAGAACGGCATTAAGGCGAGCCTGCCTCCTGCGTCCACCACCAGATGACTGGTCCTTCATAAGGGGGCAATCCGGCATGCGATGCTCCCTGCTTCCACAGCGTAAACAAGCACCAAGGCGCTTCCAGCACTCTTCAGCCTAGTTGCTGAACTTTTCACAAAAAGTGCAAGCCGTGGCGACTTGCTCCTCCTCCTTAATCTTCTTGTTCTTCTGGGAACTTCCACCGTTCCCGCTCTTGGACCGTTTCTTACTATCACGGCTTTTGTGAGGCTCCGTGATGCTGAATTTTTCTTTCTTATAACGTCGATCAGATCGTCGGCTAGACTCTTCTCCTTTTTTTTTCAATTTCTTGACCTTTTCTAAGGTCCTTTCACGTAAGTATGCCCGCTATACCATCTCCGCATAAGTACAGATGTTTTGGGTCCCGAGCTGCTGAATGAAACTGGGTCGTAACCCGTCCATAACCCGATTAGCCTTGAATAGATTAGTACTAATTAAATGTAGTGCATAAGGTGCTAGTCTAGAGAATTAAAGTTCATATTCCGCAACTGTCATCATTCCTTATCGAAGAGAGGTGAACTCCATAGCCTTTCTTTCTTTCACGTGCTCGAAAATGTACTTAGCACGGAACAAAGTTAGAAAACCATCCCATGTATGAGGTACATCGGCCGGAGGTGCCGGAATCGACTTCCACCATGTACGGGCATCCTTGTTGAGTTGGAAAGTTACAAGACGCACCTTCTCTTGATCGGTGCATTGGATGACGTCAAATATACGGTTCATCTCGTCAATCCAGTTCTCTACTTCGTCCGGATTAGAAGAACCATAGAAACGCGGAGGGTTTAAACTCCGAAAATTGCGATGTAAGTCACCAGCCCTTGCCCCTACGCCTGCTTGGGCCATAGTTTGCAATGCCTGAGTAAAGCCGACAATAGTTTGTTGCATGCCATTCCAATCTACGCGATGAGACATTTGTAAAATAAGGTACCTGAGAGAAATATAACAACTTGTTATTTCTTGTGGAATTGGAAGAAAATTTATCTTAAAGCTAATTAACTATCTTATCCTGGGCTCTACCCAATTCTCACATGGGTATGGAAATTTCTTCCTTAGTTCACAGGTAGGGGTCCTTAAAGCTTGGACTTATCCTATGACATGATTCTTCTCCTTAAGACCTGAGACTTAGGCTCTGATATCAACTTAACTGCCACGCCCTGAGCTTTCATTACAGCGGAAGACTAGCTCGAGGAACGTGAACAGCCGGCATGGTAAGCCTCTTGCAAGCAAGAACGATCAGAGCGCAAGACAATCACACACATAAATGCAATTGCACAATATTTACTCAACTCCAACTTTCAATTCATTATCAATCAAATATCAAATACAATCACTAATCTTCATCATACTAGACTCAAGAAATAAGAAAATTACATAGACTCAATCTAAATAATGTAGACTTCCTAAGTCTTCACTCATTCTTCCTTCACTCTCGGACCCGCTATTTGAACTTTCCGAATCGGATCTTGACTCACTTCCATCTCCTGAAAAGATTGGAAATAGGTAATAAGCAAACTTGCCCAGTAGGTATCTTCGCATCAACATGAAGGAACTATTAAAGTGATTAACATTTTTGCTCAAGAGGAATAATGTAATACCCCGATTTTTCAAGAAACTAATTAGAAATTCCTTAATAAATAAAATAAGATAAATTTTGACCATTTTATAAAAATCTATAAAAATTATATTCTTGTATAGGATAACACGTTTAACAAACTTGTCTTGTGTGACCAACCCAAATAAAATCTGTAAATAGGTCGAATTAGTGGATTAAGCCCAAAATAAACACTTAGTTAACCATACCTTGTAACGCTAAATTCGAGCCCAATACTCCATCAAATGAGCCCAAACCAGTGGCAAATGAAAGGCCAGGATGAGAGGATCTTTTTCCCCTCTCTTATTTTCCTGAAACCCTAACCCTAGGGGATGCAATCGGTGGAGATTGGATCACGTCAACAATTGCGGCGGCGTTCACATTAACCCAGCTTGCGTGGACGAATACTCCGTGCATAGAAATCTCTAGAAGGCGTGTGACCTATAAAAATGAAGCTCTCTAACCCTAGAATCATTTAGAATGAATGGCGGCTGCAGAGGAGTTGGATAGAGGGAGATCTTCACCGATTAGGGGCTGCGTGTACAAGTGCCTTGGGTTTTCCTTCTCCTTCTTTCTTCATCCGATTCAGGTAGGTGATAGCAAGCCAAACCCTACAAAAAATATATGGTTGGAAGCATCATCGTGTCAGCTTTTCATTGATGTAAAAAGCCCTAAATTTTATCAAGTTTTCTGCGAGAACTTCTGGTTTTAGTATAAGCATGTCACATCTAGGGTTATAGTTGTTCCCTTTCGATTAAGTAGTAATTTCAGGCTGTAAACATAAAATTGATGCATGCATCTTGTAGAGTTTTTTGTGCTCTTTTTGTTGGTAGTAAAAGCCCCAAATTTCATGCTTTATATCATGCGAATTCCATCTTTTAGTCTAACCCTAGAAACCTCGTCGGAGTCGGGCAAGGCTAAGGGGCAACGATCTGTCTAGAATTGTGCGGACACACAATAGACCGCACGTCTAAGACAGGCAGCCAGTAGTTGACCATTTATATGTTTCTATCTCTGATCGTTTCTCTAGAACGTGCGGCCGAATCCTAACCACATGTCTGTACTGCGGCCAGTCCCAGACCGTACATCCCTCCCAGCGGCACCCCACCGACCGTCCATCTCCTGCAGGCCTTCGGACCTGAGGGGGCATGCGCTGCCTGTCCGTGACCGTATATGGAGATGTAAGGTCCAGGCCCGACCGCACATCTATAACAGAACAGATTAATTGTCATTACAGCATGTTATGTTAGTGGTAAATGGCATGTTAGCAACACACCTAATAAATTGTAATTCATGATAGTAAATAATTCTTGCTGATTTATTTAATTTGAGCTTGATCTTGATTCATCTTTCAAATAAATTTCAATCTTAATTGTGAATCATTTATAATTGAAATGGCTATTAGGTTTATACTTGTTATAACCTTATACCTGAACCGTTAATCTTGAACCATTATTATCTCCTAGAATTGAACTTGGACTCAATCGAACTGATGTGATATGAGTCATAGTCCGAATTGGACTAACAGAGACATGCGCGGCCGTTAGTGGACCGCATATCTCCCTGAACGGCCCTGTGGCTACCGTTCATCCCTAGCTAATGCCAATTAGTTTTGGTCGATTATCCTTGATCCATCTTTGGCCAATTCCTGATTTGATCAGCTGAGTAGACCCTAGGCCGACCAGCAGACAGTAGGCTTGACTCTGGTGCAGTTCCACCCTGCCTATGGCAGTCCGGGAGCCCACTTGGGTGAATTTCTAGATTTGTTGTTAGGCCCTGTGTTTTGCGGGCAGTAATGGACCATACATCTTATCAGGCGGCCCTTAATGGACCATTCAATTAATGAGCCGCTCTGTCAGGACCGTATATCATGTCTTCAATTTCCTAAACTTCTGGCCTTATGCAGCCTAAGGCTTACCGTTCATGCTGAAGAGCGGCCTTTAATCAGTCGTTCGACCCAGCCCAATTCCTATTAAGTGCGGCCCTGAGTCGACCGCACAAGTGCATGAGCGGTCCATTAGTGATCGTATATCATCCAGAGACCAGTTTTCTCCGTGTTTCACGGTTTTGAATCCAAGAACATGATGGTTCTTGATAACTTGAACTCCTGGACATAAATTCTGGACAGTATCTCTTCAACTTAGCCTTGGGATGTTCCGAGGTAAGTTTGTACTTGATTGTAATTGACCATTTTAACTTGATTAAAGTCTAGACGGAACTTGGGATCTTGGATCCAATAAATCAATGCCAACGCATCATAGGGGCCCGGTCTGGTCTTGGGGAGAGTGCCCGAAAAGTACTTGTACCCATGGGAGTTTGTAATGACATGCTGAGGCATTACACCGAGTGCATGACTAGCGTGATGTCTATGACAACGATCTCTTAATGTCTTACTTGAATCGTGTTTGACTTAGTTATATTCTTGCTTGTTGGCCAATTTCCTACAATTTCATGTTATTTATATTGTTCACAAACTTGCAATTCTTGTAGTTATATCATCCTGCCATATTGTTATTCCATTTCGTTCTTTAGCACTTTCTTTATGTCGTTTCATCCGATCATCTTTTCTTTTCTTTCCGTTTCATATAAACATGTAATTAATTGGTTAATTAGTTACACTTGCCTGTTGTTACCTACTGAGCGTTCGCTCATATAGTTGTTTCCCCCTTTCCAGGCAGCTCAGGTGAAGATTCACAGATGGATGGGAATGAGCCAGAGTGATGACTTGGAGTGTATCATTTGATAGATGTTGAGATTGTTATAGTTGTTTTACATCTAGTTATGCCTTAGAGCTTGTGTTAGTTATTGTAACGGAGTCAAGTAGAGGTTATGCTTGATTATGTTTAAGTCGGTTTGATGGTTATTGTAATAAATTTGGAGTTATTTCTGTTCGTGACGTTATGTTAATTCTTAGCTTAGCATGTTATCATTACTAGCGTTTTCTACTGCCAGTCCCGATATTCCGCGTCGGGGCGTGACAGTTTGGTGGTATCAGAGCCTAGGTTTTCTAATATTCCTAGGTTCTCTAAGTTCTAGGATCCTAAGTGATATCATGAGACCCATAGCTTTGGTATAGGTCTAAGGACCCAACCTGCTGAGATTGGGTAGAAGACTAGGGTTAAGTTAATAATCTAATTGCACGATTATCCATTCTTAATTGAACCTAACATAACCTATTCCATGTGTAGGCTTTTGCAATGGTAGGAGAACGCACGGAATGGAGGAACTTGCAGCGTATGGTTCAAGGACTTACTCTGGCCTTGCAACAAGTGGCCCAAGGAGGAGCTGCAAACCATGGCACTAGCGACCTCTATCGGAACTTTCGTGGGATGAATCCCCCGTGATTTGGTGGCTCGACTGACCCTGATGAAGCCGAGCACTGGCTTGAAGAGATAGGGAGAATTTTTGAAGTGATGCAATGCAGCAATCAAGAACGTGTCCTCTTGTCGACCTTTCAACTTGAACGTGATAGGAGGACATGGTGGGACGCAGTGAAGGCTACCCTTGGTGATAGACAAGTCACATGGGAAGAGTTCGAGGAATTCTTCAATGGTAAATATTTTTTTGATAGAGTGCAAGAGAAGAAGGCGGCTGAGTTTGCTGCTTTGAAGCAACGAAATCTATCCGTAGCTGAATATGAGGCTCAGTTCTCTCGGTTATCTCGTTATGCTACTCACTTGATATCTACCGAGAAGATGAAGGCTAAGCGCTTTCTTAATGGGCTGAAGCTACAGTATATCAACCAGTTGGCACCGATGGAAATTCAAACTTATTCCGAGATGGTGAGAAAGGCTCAAGTATTGGAAGATACTTTAGAAATGATGGAGAGAATCCGTGGAAAGAATGTTAAGAAAGAACAACACCATACTGGTTCTGGGAGTATCAAGCCCGGTCATGGTGGGAAGAGGCCCATTAGCGGGTCTGGTTCATGGAAGGGCAAGATGCCGAAGATTGAAGACAAGAAGCCTGGCCCTATTGTTCCATTCAAGGGCATATGCAAGTATTGTGACCGTCCAGGTCACAAGATGGAGGAGTGCTGGCGCAAGCTGGGCGCCTATTTACGTTGTGGCAGTAGGGACCACCGTATTCCCGAGTGTCCTCTTTTATCTGAGCAAGCTACCCCGGTGAAACCGCAAGGAATCAAGAAGCAGCAAGGCAAGCTCCAGGCTCTACAAGAAGATGAGGCAGGATCTGCCGAGGAGGGTGGACTCGTCGAAGGTACTCTTATTATACATGATAAATCAGCTTTTGTTCTTTTTGATACTGGTGCCACTCATTCTTTTATTTCTCAGAGATTTGTGAAGTCTTTAGCTGTGAAGCCAGTTTTGATGAATTCTCCGTTAGAGATTTTGACCCCTATTGATTCTGGATCAGCAATTAAGTATTTCTATCCTTCCAGTAAGGTCATGATCAATGAATAAAACCTGCCAGCTGATTTAGTTTGTATGGACATGAAGGATTATGATGTAATCCTAGGAGCAGATTGGTTGGCTAAGTATGAGGCCAATGTTCAATGCAGATCTAGTTATGTGTCTTTCACTAGACACCCTGGACTTTCTTTTATAAGAATTATACACCATAAGTCTGTTCCACTTATTTCGGCTCTTCGAGCTGATAAGCTGATGAGGAGAGGAAGTAAGGCTTTTCTAACCTTTGTTTTTGTGACCCCTGAGCAGAAGATTGAGATTGAGGACTTTTCTGTCATCCGAGATTTTCCAGATATCTTTCCTGAAGAACTGTCAGGACTTCCTCCTGAAAGGGAAGTTATCTTTTCTGTTGATCTAATTCCTGGTGCGACTCCTATTTCCAAAGCTCCTTATCGTATGTCTCCTGCGAAGCTAAGAGAACTAAAGCAGCAGTTGATGGAATTACTTGAGAAAGGGTTCATTCGTCCAAGTACTTCCCCGTGGGGAGCCCTTGTATTATTTGTCCGGAAGAAGGATGGTTCGATGAGGTTGTGTATCGATTATCGGTAATTGAACCAATTGACTATTAAGAATAAATATCCATTGCCAAGGATTGATGAGTTATTTGATCAGATAGCAGGAGCTCAGTATTTTTCTAAGATCGACCTTCGATCTGGATATCATCAGTTACGAATTAAGGAAGAGGATATCTATAAAACAGCCTTCCGCAGTAGGTATGGCCATTTCGAATTTGTAGTAATACCTTTTGGGCTAACGAATGCACCTGCAACTTTCATGCAGTTGATAAACGATGTGTTTCAGCCCTATCTTGATCAATGGATTGTGGTGTTCGTTGATGACATCTTGATTCATTCTAAGAGTGAGGAGGAGCATGCTGAATATTTGAGGATGACATTGCAACTATTGAAAGATCATCAGTTATATGCCAAGTTTAGTAAGTGTGATTTCTGGCTGCAAGAGGTGTCCTTTCTAGGGCATATCATCACAAAAGAATGTGTTTCTGTTCATCCTTCGAAGGTAGAGGCAATAAAGAATTGGGATAAGCCTACTAATGTGACTGAAGCGAGGAGTTTCCTAGGCTTAGCAGGTTACTACCGGAGGTTTATTCAAGATTTCTCCAAGATTGCGATACCTCTGACAAAATTAACCCGCAAGGAGATCAAATTTGATTGGTCAGAAGATTACGAGCGAAGCTTTCAGACCTTGAAGGAATATTTGACTACTACACCTATTTTGGCTTTACCTTCTGGAGAAGGAGGTTTTGTTGTATACACTGATGCTTCAGGTATTGGTTTAGGGTGTGTACTCATGTAGCACGGGAAAGTGATAGCCTTTTCTTCTAGGCAGTTGAGGAACCATTAAGAGAATTATCATGTTCATGATTTGGAGCTAGCAGCAGTGGTGTTTACCTTGAAGATATGGAGGCACTACTTGTATGGAGAGGCATTTACGGTGTTTTCATATCATAAGAGTTTGAAATACTTATTTTCTCAAAAGGAACTCAATATGAGGCAGCGAAGATGGCTGGAGTATCTGAAGGACTTCGATTTCTCCATTGAGTATCATCCTAGAAAAGGCAATGTTGTGGAAGATGCCTTAAGCCGCAAGCCTATAGCTAAGTTGTCAAGCCTCATGTTACAAGAATGGAAATTGCTAGAGTAGTTAGCTAGTTTAGATCTTAATGTTGAAAAGGATCGGGTTATGATTGCTCAGATTAAACTTACGCCCGAATTATTGATGGAAATCAAGTCTCAGCAAGATGATGACCCCGAGTTGGTAGAGATCAAGGGAAGCTTGAGTAACAGACCTGACTTCATGATGGCTTATGATGAAAGATTGTTATTTCAGAGAAGAACTTGTGTACCTGATGTAGCTGAGGTAAAGAGTAAGATCCTCGAGGAAGCTCATAGATCCAGATACACCATTCATCCTGGAGGTACTAAGATGTTTAAGGATTTGAAAAGATCTTTTTTGTTGGGTCCCGTAGTGCAGGAACACGGTTCTAGAGAGAGGTGTGAATAGAACCATCTACTAAAAACTACGTCCAATTAAAAACTTAAAACTACTTGCACAGCGGAATCTGCAAATTTAACATGATTGAGGAATTAAACTAAATAGAATAAATGTGATTCTCTCAATCTTACCGAGCTAACACGATTGCAGAAATAGAATAGATAGAGAAGCACACACAATCACACAATTCAAACCATGAGACACGGGAAATTTTAAGGTGGTTCGGGACCACAGCGGGCTCCCTACGTCCACCCCTCACCAAATCGGTGAGGCTTTTTCCACACATTGTGAATGCAGCAAAGACGGGAATTTCTCCCCACACACACGGGGTAAAAACCCCAAACCACACGCTGCGAATGCAGCAACACACGGGGATTTCTCCCAGCACGCATGGGGCAAAAACCCCAACACACACGCGGATATGCTCCGCACCAAACGACGCACAAGCGTCAACACAAACCACTCGGAGAAACCATTCTCCGAACCCACACACAGAATAATCGTTCAGAGTTGGATGAAGTGTTCAGAGATGGATACAATAAACCCAAAACAACTTCTAAACACTGAACCAAAGAACATATATGAAATGTAAAGCTTCCCCTTCTCAAAATGATCCGTCTCTTCTTGGTTCGGAGTCGGATGACGGCGATTCCGGCTTCCTCTTGTTCCTCTTCTCGAGCCGCTCCCTTTCCTCTTCTTTCACAAGCTTCAAATCTTCAAGGAAGTAGATGAAATCGCCCCTTCAACAGCTCCTCTTCGTTTTCCCCTTTTCTTCTCCTACAAGACAACACAAAATAAGCATTAGTGTTCATTCCTTCTCAAATTCGGAATTCACATATAAGTATATATAGAAGGCACCAAAAGACTCATATACCCATGTAAAACTCTAGCAAAACCACCCTAATATGTTCATTAGTAACCTAAGGGCATTAGGGTAAAATTTCACCCCAATCGGAGGTCATTTGGTAGGGTTTCGGCAGCTTACGGAAAACTCGCGCGGAGCTACAAACAGGGGGGGTCGACCCATCTGGAGGGGGAGGTCGACCCATCTGGCCAGACAGAATCTATCTGGCCAGTTTTTGTCACAGGGGTCGACCCATCTCTGAGGGGGGTCGACCCATCTGCTGGCCAGAACATTTTTTGGGCAGTTTTAGCCCAGGGGTCGACCCATTGAGTGGGGGGGTCGACCCATTCACCTTGAAACCTCAAAAAATGATTTCTAAACCATTCCCAATGACCTCAACATGCAACCCAATGAATTCTAACATCCATTCATGAATTTTAATGATGAAAAACAAATTATTTCAAATGGAGTGCATGTAATTCAACGTCATGAAGGTTTTCGCATGAAGGCACATCCTAACCCGGATTTCATCAATTCAAGCTCAATGAAAAATTATTCTTCCTCATTCAACATATAAATCAAATAACCATGCATTGAGACAAGATGTTGGCAAATTTTTAGACCTCATTCAACAAATGGTCATTTCAATGGCTTAAGCATTTTACAACTTCAAAGGAAAAGTCATTTAGACAATGCATGAAACACTTTGAAAACTACAACACCATATGAAGTGAATGCATGAAAGAGTTTTCAAACCACCAAAACCTCAAGTGGAAACAAAGTTATTCCAACCACTTAAACTCATTATATGGGCACCATGAAACCAATTTCCCTTTTATGAATGTGAATGTATTAAGCACATAATAACCCTCAAAAACCATAAGGTATATTCATGAACCATGCTAAGGGCTTTTCTAGCCTACTAAAAGGCCATTTTTTACAGGTGAAAAATAGAGGGATATTACCATGCATCCAAGTGATATCAAACTGATTTCCATCAATGTCCATCCTGCAAAAATAAGATAAATCATTAGATCTACATGGAAATCAAGATCAAGGAGTTCCACTCTTAAGACATGCATTCAACTATGAGTGCTATAAAAGAGTCAAATATATTATGAGCCTCAAGGATCATGAAGAAACCATGAACCACAAACAAGGGTATTGCCACCCATACACACTATGCATGAAAACTCATGAATACACAAGATTATTTCTATCACATGAGCACACTAGCATTCAAATGAGCATTATGCCATTTCACCAATACAAGATTTTGTTATGATGAACTTGAATCTATCACTCATCCAAATATAAAGACATGAAAGCTCAACCTCAACCTCCTCCAATTCAAGCACACAAGATGGTTAGATATTACCATGATCCCATGAGTATCAACCATGAATTTTCCTCCTGAAAAGTATGATAAAGCACGAGGTTAGATGAGAATCAAAATCCTTGCATCAAGCATCAATTCTATGAACATGTTCACAATAAAATACATCAATGAACCTATTCAAATATATATTTTGCTTCTCATATCAATCAACAAAAATATATTTGACCAAATGACAAGGTTTTGAAATGATAAGCATGAATCTATCATTTAATCAAATATATTGACATGGGAGCTCAAACATTCAAATAGCTTACATGTATCTTTCATAATTTCAACATCAAAATGCTTCAATACCCAAATGATACCAATCATGCCAAATGCAAAGCATGTAGGAAAGCATGGGAACACATTCATTCAAATGGCATTCTTGTTGACAAAAACTAACATTCATGAAGCATTATTTTCCAAAAAAACTTTCTCATCAATACAGAGCCATGAAAACATGAATAACCATTCAAGCACAAGGCCAAGCAAGTCCAGGCAATAAAGCCATTTTATAATCATCAAAATCACATACACAACAATCTCCCTCATTTTGATGATGACAAAATGTTGAGCATTAATGCTCATTAATACTCTCTCCCCCTTTGACATAATCATAAATGGGGATCAACATGGGGAATTCGCGATAGCATCAAGACCAAACCAACATGCTTTCTCCCCTTATGGTAAAATGAGAACGGACAAGTAAAATATGATATTCATGAAAGAAGCACAAAGTAACTGCCTCTCCCCCTTTGTCATTAACAGAGAATCGATGGACAACGGGGTTATTAAGAGAACCATATGCACATTATGTTTAAGAAGATGTAATTCAAAATATGCATGTGTGAATGCACTAAATGCCAAATATGCATGAACTAATTTGCACATGTTTGAAATGCAAGTAGAATGATCAAGTATGATTGACTTACTCGCAAGTAAATCTTTATACATGCAATATAGCTCTCCCATTTTATTTATAATGAGAGGATAGGTGTACAAAAAGTGCAGGTGAGTCAATAAAACCATGGTGCTCATATGTACACCTAGGAGAGTGTGCAAATAGATAGCAAAAGACAAACACCAATCATGCAGTCAATCAAATTTTTAAAACACATATTAAATCAAATTACCATGTGTATAAGTGAATAACATGAAAATAGGCTTTAGCCATATGGATATCCATATTTTCAATTGAACGCAAGAGTAATTACACAGACTGCATTTAAATCTAGATCACAACATAATGGCGGCTATGCTCTGCCCCATTAAATCTTCATAAGAATTTTTCTCAAAAATTTCACATTGACAATCTAAATTTTTCTTAGAGTGATCAGGTCCAAATAATTCCTTTTTACACGAGGAGACACATGGAGCTCATGCCAGAATCCTCGGTTACTCAGAATACTGAACCATTTCACTTCATTTTGAACAGAGGTACTTTAGTCAACACTTTTCAGAAATGAACCACATCACGTCTCAGGTGACGTGTATCCAGTTTACTCAGTGAGACTAAGCATTGCTCTGCCTTTCATTTCATCCAAATTTTTTCAACTGAGGCAGGCAGCTTTTTCCTCAACTGCCTCTTTATCATAAATGCGGCAGGTTTAATTACTTTAGAGTGTTGAAATGAAATTCCTATATTCTTATGAATAACACTCTTTTTCACATTAAAGTGCATGAAGTGTGAGAATTTGATTTAACATATATGGAGAAAATTTAACTCAACATAAGATAGTGCAGCTCCCCCTATGTGAATGCACTAAACAGGAAATGTTCCCCCTGAGTGTTTAATATTAAGCACAATAGTTAAGACTCAGATGCAACATTATTTATCAAGACATATGAGGTCTTAGAAGTTTCAAAGAAGGGGTTTTAGCATATATTAACATGCAAACATACAACGGAAACATGCAAATATGTAATGTAGAGTGCATCATGAATGTAGAATTTCAGATTTTATATGAATGTTCCAAATGCACCTAATGCACAAACTCTTATGCGTGCAACCTATAACAACATGAGAATGTAACGCAAACTGCAAATTAAAGGCTCAATGTTATGAAGTTTCAGTTCATGAAGGTTAGCGGTGTTCAAAATGATGCATCTCAAAGTATGCACTATATACATGCTGAAAATGTCAAATATGCACATAGGCACACAATGAGCTTCATCTTTCAAATGAAATGAGTATACACTATATGAGTGATAAGTATGCAATATATGCAACTATGCACACTATGACTTCCATCTTTCAAATCTAAAGTTTATGCTCAAAATTAGACGAAGGGGGAATGTATGAACAAGCAAGGTTTTAACAAGCTATTCATGCAAGCACTCATGATTCAAGATATGCAATTATCATGAAATATATGCATATGCCCTATATGCATGAATATGTAATATGCATTTTTTTTATTTTATTTTGAGTGCCCATAATCATGGCTTTCAAGCATAAATAAGTCAAAGTATGCACAATACTCAAATTCACAAAGCATGCATGATATGTGAATGATATGCAAAAATTCCAATGCGATATTTTTATGGAGATTTCAATTTTTGTGCATTCTTGAATACTCAAGTGAGCATGAATTCAGTAAATGTATGAGTTGAGTTTTCAATGAATTTAACACAGAATCATGAGCATTTCATTTCAGGCTTTATCATGAACAGCTATTTTCTTTACAACCCAAACATTCGACCATGATCATTCAAAATGGTATTGCATGAGATAAATTTTCAGATTGAACAAATCAAATAATTTATCGATCATGCAGAGCAACCACACACACAGTCAACAGGCTTTAAACTAAGCCATGGTCATCATCCAATGCCAATTGTTGCATTAAAGAATAAGCAATTCCACAGTTCAGAAATCTTTACCTTTTTGAAACAAGAGAGTTTTCCAGATTCAATTTGAAAGATATGCAAATTAAAGGCAAATCAATTCAATTCAAAATACATGAATCCTCATAAACCAACCAAATTGAAATTTTGAATATTGGTACAAGGTGGAGTACGTTGATCCTAAGATCACCTCTCACATAGTGATAGCTTCCTGACAGACTTGATCTGTCATTTCACATATCACCATTTGATATACCAAATATTCATTCAATGAAAACATGTATGGCTTGTGAAGAAATGTAAAACATGATTCCAACAACATAATAAAGCAATAGAAGTGAAAACATCAAAATCACCAAGTTTGACAATAAGAAAAAGTGAAGTCGGGGTTTTACTAAACGAGTGTGTCTTGTTCCCTTTTATTGGAACCCCTTTCAATTTATTTCCTCAAGGCACACCTGCATCAAATCTAACTCATTTGATAAATTTGGGAACCCAAGCCTTCTTGGGTCCCTTGTAGTTAGTGGCATTACCACCAACCAAATTCTTCTTCCATTTCATTGCCTTTATATCAGCATCTTCCATGATCATGCAATCCTCAAGCACATGCCCATAATTTTCACAATAGTAGCAATGAGGAGGAGCAGTTTTAGCAAATGACTTTCTTTAGGGAGCAAAAATATTTTCAAAAGTGTTCCATCTCCTATTTCCAAAAGATCTAGGTCTAACAAAATTAAACCTAGCATTCATTCTAGAAGTATGAAAATTATTAGTTTTCAAAAACTAACATTCTTTCATAACATGCCCGTACTTCCCACAATGATAGCAACAAGGAGAAGTAGTTCTAACAAATGATTTATCATTATGAGCAAAAGTTTTTCCAAAGAACTTTTCCTTGTTAGTTGAAAACATTTGAGGACAAAAGGCATGTTTGTCATTGAATTTTCTTTGAACATTAGACTTAGCATTCATGGCATGAAGTTCATCTTTTTGCTTCACATAACAAATGTCCATCACATGGCCAAGTTTATGACAATGA
The DNA here is from genome assembly GCA_022559845.1 of Amorphophallus konjac. Classification (NCBI taxonomy): domain Eukaryota; kingdom Viridiplantae; phylum Streptophyta; class Magnoliopsida; order Alismatales; family Araceae; genus Amorphophallus; species Amorphophallus konjac. Next base: position 191,569,963 of record CM040126.1, on the reverse strand, counting down.
GAGCAAGAAACATTCCTTTTTCTATTAAAAGTATTTTATTCACATTTCTTCTGCTTTGAAAAATAATTTTTCATTATGTGGCCTAGCTTATCACAATAAAAGCAAGAGACATTTCTTTGTAATTTGAAAGCAATTTTCTCTTTACATGTATTTTCATCATCTATTCTCATGACATTACAATCATCCATTTCATGGCCATGCATGTCATAATAAAAGCATTTAACATTCAATTTTATTTTTTATCCACCTTGATCTTTTTGGAATCCTTTTTGCATGGTGGGTTTGGTGTGAACATTTTCCTTTTTCTCAAAATGATTTTCAAAAATTTTTGTTTGTGTAATAGGAGGAGTTGATTTTGAAGTGCTAGGGATGTCAAAAGCATGAACAAAAGAGGTTTTTATTTTTGATTCAAAAGATTTTTTGTTAATTGGAGAATATCTAAGACCCTCTTTTTGAAAGTTGACCTTAACACCTAGCATTTTATCTAAGTTCTCCTTCCCTTTGACAAATTTAGACAATGATGTATTCAAATCAGTGATTTCATTTTCAAGGGATGCAATGTGCAACTCATAGCTAGCAATTTCTTATTCACTGCAAACATTACATTCATTCAACACTTTATTTACAGTTTTATAGCTTTCAAGTTCTTGTTCTAGCACAAGTAGTTTTTCAGATTCAACATTGACATCCAAAGCTTTCTCTTTTTCAAAAGTTAACAATTTTTCAGACATGGCGTTGTTTAAATGTTTCAACTTTTCATTTTCAGATTTTAACAACGTATTTTCTTTTTCAAATTTTTCAAGACATTTCAAGCTACCCTCAAGAAGAGAAATTTCAATTAGCATGGCACCATTTTTCTTTTTAAGTTCTTCATTTTCATCTATGATGCTCTTGCTATCAATGTCACTATCAAGAAGTTTTTCAAACAATTTCTCATCATCAGATAAAGAGGCAAGCTTGTTCTTAAGGCATTCTTCATTTTTCTTTATTTGATTAAATTCATCCTTGAGAGCTTCATTTTCACTCCTTAAACATGTAATTGTATCTTTGTATTCTTTAATGTCAATCATGTGTACCTCATTTAATTCCTCATTCTCAGCACATTTTTCACAGAGGGAGTCATGAACATTATCTTCAACTTCCTTTTTCAATTTTTTATTTTCTGACTTGATTTTCTTATATCTACTCGACAACTCCACATAAGCATCAAGTAGTTCTTCAAATGACATTTCATCTTCATCAGAGTCAGAGTTAGAATTTACCTCATTTGAATTTTCGTCTCCATGAGCCATTAAGCATGGATCCATCACTTCTTCTTCATACTTTCGTGTCAACTCGTCCCAAAGGTCTCTTGCCAACCTGCACAAGGGAATTTGTGAAAGTATATTAGATTCAATGGCATTCATGAGGAAATTTAATGCTCTAACATTCATTACATTTTTCTTGACATGCATATCATCCCATTTGTTATGTTCAGTAGGAAGCTTGTATGAACCTTCACATATGACCTTCCAAACATTAGGCTCATGCAAACATAAACACACATAGCATTTCTCCAAGAAATATAATCATGACCATCAAAAGTTAGAATGCAATTCATAGAGATTTGATCAATAGAAAAATTCATGATTGTAGAATGTACTGGAATCACTCTGTAGATTGTGAGATCTAGGGATAACAGAGCCTCGCTCTGATACCAATTGTTGGGTCCCGTAGTGCAGGAACACGGTTCTAGAGGGGGGGGTATGAATAGAACCCTCTACTAAAAACTATGTCTAATTAAAAACTTAAAACTACTCGCACAGTGGAATCAGTAAATTTAACATGATTGAGGAATTAAACTAAATAGAATAAATGTGATTCTCTCAATCTTACCAAGCTCACACGATTACGGAAATAGAATAGATAGAGAAGCACATACAATCACACAATTCAAACCATGAGACACGGGAATTTTTAAGGTGGTTCGGGACCACATCGGGCTCCCTACGTCCACCCCTCACCAAACCGGTGAAGCTTTTTCCACACGCTGAGAATGCAGCAAACACGGGGATTTCTCCCCCACACACACGGGGTAAGAACCCCAAACCACACGCTGTGAATGCAGCAACACACGGGGATTTCTCCCCACACACACGGGGCAAAAACCCCAACACACGCGGATATGCTCTGCACCAAACGACGCACAAGCGTTAACACAAACCACTCGGAGAAACCATTCTCCGAACCCACACACAGAATAATCATTCAGAGTTGGATGAAGTGTTCAAAGATGGATACAATAAACCCAAAACAACTTCAAAACACTGAACCAAAGAACATATATGAAATGTAAAGCTTCCCCTTCTCAAAATGATCTAGCTCTTCTTGGTTCGGAGTCGGATGACGGCGATTCCAACTTCCTCTTGTTCCTCTTCTCGAGCCGCTCCCTTTCCTCTTCTTTCACAAGCTTCAAATCTTCAAGGAAGTAGATGAAATCGCCCCTTCAACAGCTCCTCTTCGTTTTCCCCTTTTCTTCTCCTACAAGACAACATAAAATAAGCATTAGTGTTCATTCCTTCTCAAATTCGGAATTCACATATGAGTATATAAAGAAGGCACCAAAAGACCCATATACCCATGTAAAACTCTAGCAAAACTACCCTAATATGTTCATTAGTAACCTAAGGGAATTAGGGTAAAATTTCACCCCAATCGGAGGTCATTTGGTAGGGTTTCGGCAGCTTACGGAAAACTCGCGCGGAGCTACAAACAGGGGGGGTCGACCCATCTGGCCAGACAGAATCTATCTGGCCAGTTTTTGTCACAGGGGTCGACCCATCTCTGCGGGGGGTCGACCCATCTGCTGGCCAGAACACTTTTTGGGCAGTTTTAGCCCAGGGGTCGACCCATTGAGTGGGGGGGTCGACCCATTCACCTTGAAACCTCAAAAAATGATTTCTAAACCATTCCCAATGACCTCAACATGCAACCCAATGAATTCTAACATCCATTCATGAATTTCAATGATGAAAAACAAATTATTTCAAATGGAGTGCATGTAATTCAACATCATGAAGGTTTTCGCATGAAGGCACATCCTAACCCCGGATTTCATCAATTCAAGCTCAATGAAAAATTATTCTTCCTCATTCAACATATAAATCAAATAACCATGCATTGAGACAAGATGTTGGCAAATTTTTAGACCTCATTCAACAAATGGTCATTTCAATGGCTTAAGCATTTTACAACTTCAAAGGAAAAGTCATTTAGACAATGCATGAAACACTTTGAAAACTACAACACCATATGAAGTGAATGCATGAAAGAGTTTTCAAACCACCAAAACCTCAAGTGGAAACAAAGTTATTCCAACCACTTAAACTCATTATATGGGCACCATGAAACCAATTTCCCTTTTATGAATGTGAATGTATTAAGCACATAATAACCCTCAAGAACCATAAGGTATATTCATGAACCATGCTAAGGGCTTTTCTAGCCTACTAAAAGGCCATTTTTTACAGGTGAAAAATAGAGGGATATTACCATGCATCCAAGTGATATCAAACTGATTTCCATCAATGTCCATCCTACAAAAATAAGATAAATCATTAGATCTACATGGAAATCAAGATCAAGGAGTTCCACTCTTAAGACATGCATTCAACTATGAGTGCTATAAAAGAGTCAAATATATTATGAGCCTCAAGGATCATGAAGAAACCATGAACCACAAACAAGGGTATTGCCACCCATACACACTATGCATGAAAACTCATGAATACACAAGATTATTTCTATCACATGAGCACACTAGCATTCAAATGAGCATTATGCCATTTCACCAATACAAGATTTTGTTATGATGAACTTGAATCTATCACTCATCCAAATATAAAGACATGAAAGCTCAACCTCAACCTCCTCCAATTCAAGCACACAAGATGGTTAGATATTACCATGATCCCATGAGTATCAACCATGAATTTTCCTCCTGAAAAGCATGATAAAGCACGAGGTTAGATGAGAATCAAAATCCTTGCATCAAGCATCAATTCTATGAACATGTTCACAATAAAATACATCAATGAACCTATTCAAATATGTATTTTGCTTCTCATATCAATCAACAAAAATATATTTGACCAAATGACAAGGTTTTGAAATGATAAGCATGAATCTATCATTTAATCAAATATATTGACATGGGAGCTCAAACATTCAAATAGCTTACATGTATCTTTCATAATTTCAACATCAAAATGCTTCAATACCCAAATGATAGCAATCATGCCAAATGCAAAGTATGTAGGAAAGCATGGGAACACATTCATTCAAATGGCATTCTTGTTGACAAAAACTAACATTCATGAAGCATTATTTTCCATAAAAACTTTCTCATCAATACAGAGCCATGAAAACATGAATAACCATTCAAGCACAAGGCCAAGCAAGTCCAGGCAACAAAGTCATTTTGTAATCATCAAAATCACATTCACAATATTTTTGGTGGCCGAATATGAAAAGAGAAGTTGCGGACTTCGTAAGTAGATGTTTGGTTTGTCAGCAAGTCAAGGCCGAGCATTTCAGACCAGTAGAGAAATTAAAATCCCTTGATATACCCCAATGGAAGTGGGAGAGCATTGGCATGGATTTCATTATGGGTCTACCTAGGACTCGTAGTGGATTTGATGCAATATGGGTGATTGTCGACAGATTGACAAAATCTGCTCATTTCTTATCTATTAAGTCTAAATGGACAGTTGATGTCTTGGTAGCTTTGTATATGAAGGAAGTGGTAAGACTACATGGTATACCAGTCAGCATTGTGTCTGATAGAGATCCCAGGTTCACTTCTCATTTTTGGAGAGGATTGTAAGAGTCATTGGGAACTCGTCTGAATTTCAGTACTACTTTCTATCCACAAATAGACGGACAGACTGAAAGGACCAATCAGATAGTAGAAGATATGCTTAGAGACTACATGATTGCCTTTGGAGGTAGTTGGAGTGATCACTTGACATTGGTTGAATTCACCTACAACAACAGTTACCATGCCAGCATTCAGATGGCTCCATTTGAAGCTTTGAATGGTAGAAGCTGTCGATCCCCGTTATGTTGGGACGAGGTAGGTGAGAAGCAATGGCTTGGACCAGATCTCATTTCTGAATAGTCCAAGAACATCCGTATTATCAAAGATCGGTTACGAGTAGCACAATCAAGATAGAAGAGTTATGCCGAAACCAAGAGGAGAGCTTTGGAATTTCAGGTTGGTGAGCATGTGTTTTTAAAGGTTTCTCCTATGAGAGGAATTCGAAGGTTTGGTATTCAGGGCAAATTGAGTCCAAGATACATTGGTCCACTCGAGATTCTGGAAAGAGTGGGGGAGGTTGCATACCGTTTGGCACTACCACCTCAGTTATCTAGAGTACATAATATTTTCCATGTGTCTATGTTATAAAAATATGTGTATGATCCCCCTCACATTATTTAGCATATGGACTTTGAATTGAAGGAAGATCTGACTTATGAACAAAGATCGATCAAGATTTTGGATCAGAAGCAACAACAATTCAGGAATCGTTCCATACCGATGTGTTGTGGCCCTGTGATTTTGATGATAGCAAACACTATGAGTTATCTGAACTTCTGTGACATGATTTTTAACTTTATGATTTTGATGATAGCATATCATGAACATCTGATTGACTGTCTTGCTATGGGCATGTATCATGTCAGTTCTACAGCCTTGCATATCATGGATCTTAGCTTTGCATATCATGAATCTGTCATATGTCAGTTCATCAGAGCATAAAGCATTGCATTGCTGTTCAGTCAATTTATCAGATCTAAAGCATTGCATTTGATGTTCAGTCAGGTTATCTGCTGCATAAAGCATTCATATACATAAACATCAGTTGCTTTACTCTGCTTGTGGAAGTCAGTATAGGCTAAACATCCATGCATCATGACACTCAGCATAGTGTGGGTCAACCCCCTCTCCAGATGGGTCGACTCCCCAGATAAGTGTAGTCTATACACTGCTTCATTCAATGTCTGTACAGCCTTCGTAAGAGCAAGTCTGTACATCGCTCTCTCCAGCAAGTCTATACACTGCATGCTACAAAGTCTGCACATACCGTTTTGCCAAGTCTGTTCATCGGCATGCATTACTTCAAGTATGTACAGTCTGTTGCATTGTTCATCAAGTCTACACATTGCAGCCGCATAGAAAGTCTATACACTCACTTGCATGTTCATCAAAGTCTGTACACTGGTCGAGCATTCAAGTCTGTACATTGGCCAAGTCTACACATCGTCACCTTGCCTTCAAGTCTGCACATTGGCCAAGTCTACTCATCGGCATTGTAGCTTGCTTAACTCAAGTCTATACATTGCAGCGTGTTTGTGCTTCAAGCATTCCAATGTCTATACATCGCTTGCACCATTAAGTCTAGACATTGCACTGTAGCTTGCTTAGTTGAAGTCTATACATTACTGATCGAACGTAAGTCTATACATTCCAACCTATTCCTACGTTCGCTACTTTTGCTACACACTAAGTCTACACATTACAATCATTACCTACGTCTAAGTCTGTACAGAGTCTGGGAGCGTCTCACGCATCGTCTCACCGAGTCTGTACAGCGTCTGCCTTGTCTCGCCATACACGACCAAGTCTGTATAGCCTTCTATTGCAAGAGTTCAAGACTGCACATGCCTTCCAAAGTCTGTACAACCTCTAGTCTGCATGAGTCACTAAGTCTATATATCGCTGCATTGGCCAAGTCCATACATTGTCTCGCTCACATCTTCCAAGTCTGTACATTGGCCTTTAAGCCTTCCAAGTCTGTACAGCCCAAGTCTGTACATCCACCGTCTCAGTTAAGCTTCAAAGTCTGTACATCCGATCGTCTCATGCATTGTCGCTTGCATCGTTTGGCAAATTCGATACATTGGTCGGTGGTAAGTCTGTACACTCCCTACACTGCATGCTCTCACAATCATCTTCAAGTCTATACATTGGTCAGTGGCAAGTCTATACATTGCACTGTGCTTCAGGCATTCCACGCTAAGTCTATACAGCCTTTGAATTGCACTAAGTCCATATACTAGCACTGTAGCTTGCACGATTAAGTCTATACATTGTGTTGCATCGTTGCACGCCAAGTCTATACATAGTCTGGCTGCTTGCACGCCATGTCTGCACATCGGTTTCACAGCACAACTAAGTCTATACATCCAGTTGCATCGCATGTCTGCAGAGTCTAGACATTCGTCCTACAGCCTGCAGCTATGTCTACACAACCACTACATCAACTCTATACAACAAAGTCTGTACAGTGTCTCATATTGGCAAAGTCTGTACATCGTTTGGCCTGTGCATGCTTCATCTTCTAAAGTCTATACACTGCTGTCTCATGCATTCTAAGTCCATACACCATCCAGTTGGGCATCGGTCATTACAGCAAGTTTGTACACTGTCTGCACGCTCTCAAGGCTGAATGTTCTTCAGCAGAGTCTGTACACACTTCATCAGTGAAGAATGTAACACACTTCAGTGCACATGTGTATCTCCTTCAAGACGAAGTCAATACACTCGTTTCTAAGGCTTCAAGTCTATACACTAGTTTCCAAGGCTTCAACTCTATTCACTCGTTATCACCCTTCAAGTCTATACACTCAAGCTGCATCATGCCTGTACACACTTTGTTAACAGCCTGAACCAAGTCTGTACATCCATCTGATATCTTCTTATGATTGCTTGACAGGTACTGTTCGTGAAGCCTATAAAGGGCATGTGATCCGAGGTTGGGGCCTGGCACGTGATCCAAGATGCTGAGAAGCCGCCACGTGGATTGAAGCACACATGCCCTAGCTGCTGCTTGATCCACATGAAGGCTCTGTCCCTATAAAGGGTCTCTTTGCCCCTTCGAAGGAAAGAGCTGGAAAAAGAAAAGAAAAACCTCCAAAAGGAAGAACGAAGAGGAGTGAGCCTGAGCAAGAGAATAGACAGAGCAGAAGAGAGACAATAATAGAAAGAAGAGAGATCGTGAAAAGAGAAGCCGTGAAAGCAGAGAGTGATTGAAGAAGAGAAAGAGATAGAGAGTTAGAGGAGAAGAAGCAAAGCTACTTGAAGATTTGTTCCTGCTGGACCGTGGATCATATCCAGGCCAGTCAGCTCTATTTGAGAGCCACAGTTGTGCTACCATCTTTACAGTTTTCTGATTACTGTATTTTCCCTTTCTTGGTTTCGTTTACATTTCTTTGTGTTTCTCCCGATTGCCATGTTGGGGATCGGGTTCCTCCTGTGGTTTCAGGAGAAGGGAGATTTGTTTCTCCAGGTTGCTGGTGACTTAGTGTCATCAGTGGTTCCCTCCCTTGTGGAGGAAGAGAGGTCCGAGACCTCTAGTTTGCAGGTGACTTGGTGTCACCTGTGCTTCCCTCTGGGTTTCAGAGGAAGAGCTTGGGTCTCTAGGTTCCCCTCCGGTTTGGAGGAAGGGAGGATTGGTCCTCCGGTTCTGGTCTTGTGGATTGCAAGTCCAGGTGAGCCCTCCTGGTCTGGAGGAAGAGAGACTTCGGTCTCTGGTTTGCTAGTGACTAGGTGTCACTAGTGGTTCCCTCCGGTTGAGAGGAAGAGGGGAGGTTGTTCCCCTGGTCAAGCTGTGTGGCAGCATTTGTTGCAGACTGAGTCTGCAGTTCTAGCGTTGCTAGTGGAAGCCTCACTCCGATTTGGAGTGAGGGGTGGACATAGTTCTGTGGACCGAACCACCTAAAAATCCTGGTGTCCCTTGTGGTTTGATTTTCTTATGTGTTCATCTTATTACTTCGCACATTAGATGTTTGCTTAGGATCGAGTGAGAGCTTATTCTTTATGTTGCTTTGCGAGATCCTTCTAAGTATCTTCAGAATATATTTACAACTGTTCTTTAAGTCCGCATATCTGAGCATTAGTTTTTTATTATGCTATATTTTTAAGGGGAGATTCATTCACCCCCCCTCTGAATCTATTGCATCTGTCTCAACAATTGGTATCAGAGCAGGTTTCTGACTTTCCAGATCCAACGATCTGTAGAGGATCCTGCTGGCTTTCGGTGTATTTCTGTCTTCTGCATACAGTTTTGAAATTGCTTGATTGATTTGCCTTCATGGCTTCTCCACCGATTTTCAATGGGTCTAATTTTAACTCATGGGTTAGCAGTCTACATAACTATGTGAATTTGATGGATCCGGATCTGTGGAAGTTAATCTCACATGGTCCTCACAAACTGCAAAAGAAAGAGTCCAAATGGACTAACAGTCACATATCAAGAAATGGAGAGAATCAGAAAGTTTTGAAATTAATGAAAGAAGCTACTGACAAGGCTCTACATTCTTATTTTTATGACTGCAGGTCCGCTAAGGACATTCTGGACAAGCTGAAGCTAGCTCAGAGGAGAAATGAGGATAATTGCCTGATGGCTGACAAGAGCAACCATGGCAGTGATTAAGATGAATCCGAAGATGCTGAAGAGGTAACCAATCCTTTCTCTAGTTACACTTTAGATGACTGGGAAGATGCCTATGCCAATCTGTTAGAATCCTATGAAAGACTAAAGAAGAAGAATAAAAAACTGATAAAGAAGCTAAAGAAACATGAGGATGCTAAATCTTGAGGTGAAAGCCCTGAAATTCTGAAAATTGAAAATGACATATTTAGAAGACAGTTAACAGATTTTGATTCTATTAGTTCAGATTTAGATCATTTGAAATATGAAAAATAAACTCTTATGAAACAAATTGATTCACACAAAAAGGAGAATCAAGAGCTTGTTTGTGAAATTGCTGAACTAAAGGAGAGGCATAGTTTAATTGATGATGATCAGGCTCATAACAATGATATTGTTAAAAATGAAGAACTGGTGAGAAACTTAGAGCTTGTCAACTCTGAATTGGAAAACATGAAGTCTGAAAATGTAATACTCAAAAATCAGCTCAAGGAATTTGAACACAAATCAATAAATCTTGAAAAAGAAAATAGATTGATTTCTGAAAAATTAGAGGCTGATAGAGTAACAAATTCAGAGATTCAGAAAAATCTTGACAAACTTCAATCTGAAAAATAACAAGAAAAGTTTTATGAATGTCAGTTTTCTTCAGATGAATGGGTGCTTGAGGATGAACTCCTAGAGTATAACAGTAAACTGAAAGAGGAAATTAATAAGCTGAATCACCTAAACTCAGCAATGTCTGAGAGGCTAATCACTTTAGAAAAAGGAAAGAGTGTAAGCCTGGTGAGCTCTAGTGAGTTGTTGAATGCTGAACATGAAATTACAAATCTAAAAAACATCAACCTAATGTTGAGTGGGAATGTCACTTGCTATGAACAAAAGATAGCTAAATATGAGTTAACAATCACATCCCTTCAACAAGAAGTTGATGATCTTTATAAGTCCCTATCTGAAGTTGACAATGAAATAAAATTAAAACAGGAAGTTGAAAAACTCAAAAGTCTGAATGATGCCTTGCATCAACAAGTCATTTCCTGTGAAACAGATCTGTCCAAATATGAAGCTAATATTTGTGGCTTAAATTCTGAAATTCAAGATTTGAAAAACTTCTTGTCAAAATTTGTCAAAGGAAATGACAATCTGAATAAGCTTCTTGGAAATAATGTTAGCTTTCAGAGAGAGGGACTGGGTTACAGTCCGACAAACAAAAGGAGTAATGGGAATAAAACGTCTACTGTTTTTGTCAAAGCTTCTAATCAGAACACAACCTCTGCTCCTTCTGTTTTTCAATTCACTGCACAAAAGTCCACTGTCAATTCCAAATCTGCAAAACAAATTCAAAAACTGAAAAAGAATGAAAATTCACAGAAAAAGGACAAAGACACTCCTGTTGCTATAAAGAATGCTGCACACAATTCACATGATCTCTCACACACTCATATTAAAAAGGGGTCATATTATTATTGTGGGAAAGGAGGTCACATAATGGAAGATTACAGATTGATGTTAAAGGATGAGCATGCTAGTGGAACATTACATTCTAGAAAATTTTCTGATAGAAACCATGCTTCTAGGAAGCCTGATGCTTCATGTTATTATTGTGGTAAGTATGGTCATCTCATGAATGCATGCTTTATCATGAAAGAAGACAATAAACTGCATGCCAGGTCTTCCATGAATATTCATGGTCCTTATGGAACTAAACACAAGTCTAGTCAGCACATTGTGTGCTCTAACTGCAATAAGCCTGGGCACAAGACTGCTGAGTGCTGGTTTGGATCCACTTGGGGTAAAAATGGCTTGCATAGAAGAAATTCTTCTACTTGCTCTCACTGTGGGAAGAATGGCCATACAGTCAAGAATTGTTGGCATGTTCAGAAGAACTCGGTTAACCCATATGTTGTCAAATTCCCTGCAAAACCATTTGCAAGATTCTCATGCTATAATTGTGGGAAGCCAGGCCATAGATCTGCTGAATGTTGGCTGGTTAGGAATAAGAAACAAAATGTTCATGCATACAACAGAAAATCTTATAATCATGTTTATAAACATCATCCTGCTGTTAATATGCATCATAAGAACAAGAAACCAGTCACATCATGTAGATACTGTGGAAAGTATGGTCACTCTATGAACAATTGCTACCTGATGGATCATGATGACCATGTTGCTATGAATTTGCTTAGAACACCTGTCAGGGCTAACGCAGGACCCAAAGCTGCTTGGGTCCCTGCATGATCAAAATGATCAAAAACTTTACAGGTGTGCCTTGGACTGAGGAATAAAGAGGGGTAAATTAAACCAAGGCACCCTAGTTGATAAAGCCCCTTTTAGTTAAATTCTCTGCACCTCTTGTTCTTAGAATAACTAAATAGCATGTTAAATCCGTCTTTGCATATTCATTCATCATCTGCATTGTCAGATTCAAATTTTCTGAACTCTCCTCATACATGATTTGCTTTTTAATAATAGACTGAATTTGCATATGCACCCATTGAAAAATATTGAAAAAAATATTGCATTAGGACTGTTGGTATTGCATTATCATGCACACTGTAAGGGGGAGTTTGACTGATGCTTGCATAATCATGATAATCTCATTTGCTGAATGTATACATGTAGTTAGTTGCATTACATTTCCTTACATTGAAAAATCTAAAAAGAAATGACTCATTGCATCTAGACAGGGGGAGCTTTCCTGTTCCATCTCTTCATCTCTTGAACTCTCACTGTCTAGCAATCTGATCCATTCTTGGCAAATGTGTGGTTCACTTGAATTCCCTGCTGTCTACACTTATGTAGCTGTTCTGTCTGAACTCAAGACTCAGCTATTGATTTCAAAACTGCACTATTCTAATGATTCACTCCTTGTCTCATCATGATTGCTCTCTGCTAATCTCTCAATAAAAATACTTTGTTGACTCCACTGATTTCCTGGCAATGTCATTGATTCATCTGAATGAGGAAAGATTTTAGTCAGTGCACCCTAGACATAAATCAGACATATTCTGAAAAGAAGAAACTTCTATTATTGTCACGTCCCGAGCGCGGAAGATACTCGGATGCGTGATGCGTCTATATAGATCGTGTCATTAGAGCGATAAAATTTTTGATATACAAAATTTTGGAGTGCGCAAAAGACTAATACAATCTAATAATTTACAATAACTCAAGTGATGTTTATTTTATTAACCAAAGGAATTAAAGATAGTCTATGACAAATTCTGAATTTAAAAGACAACACTAGGCTAAGTGCCTTAACATGGTTCGGACAATTAAACTGACATATTGGAATATAAAATAGGACTCAAATAAAATTCAAGGACGCGACTAGCTAATGATAGGTGACTGGCGTTCTAGCACTCTTCACTCGGTGTCAACCCCATTCTTGTCGCTATTCGAATCACCTAAAATTTTAGGAAGCAACTGGATGAGCGAATCGCTCAGTAAGAATTACATCTCAAATACGAGCAATCTTTACGTGATTTACAAGTTACATGTATTATTAGCATGGCTATGCATGATGTACATATAAGAAAAATCGAGTATACAGGTAAATTTAGGCATGATAAACAGTAAGAGATCAAGAACTATATAAAGAGAGTATAGCCAGATTTCAAGTATTCGACAAGCAGTATTTCAAAAAATTACAGATGTAAATGCCACTTCGGGCAAGCAGGGATTCGTGTACAAGTATGAACGCAAGTATGAGAATGAACTCATATACAAGTATATCAAGTAAAAATTCAATTCAAGCAAGTATTGTCAAGTATGTATCAATAGAATTGGCTATTATCATGTAAGTATTTTGCCCTTTCTCGGGCCACAAGTCAAGTATCGCCCGTTTCTGGCCATGCAAGTCAAGTAAGTAAGGAGAGAGTAGGGGTGGAGTGTCTCAAGTCAAGCAAGTACTCCGGTGCAATGCTAAACACCGTGGTCAATAAACTCCCATGGGCACAAGTACCTTCGGATGCTCCTCCTAGGACCAGACCGGGCCCTATATGCATAGCATTTCATGTATTACCTTTGACATCCACTCTCATTTATAGCCAATATGGAATTTCAAGAATTTAGAAACGTAGTATTTCAGACGAGATTAACTAGTCATTTGGTTATGGAGGATTCTAGAGGTGGCCCCTACAGGCTCAAGAGGTGGCTCCCGTCGTGTAGCACTATGCGCCGTACGGTCACAAGAGGTGGCTCCCACAATGTAGCACTTTACCCTACATGGCACTTAGCTCCTACATTCCCAAATGATAGTTTAAGAGATTCAAGGATTGACCATGTAGGGTATACACAAGTAGAATTTTCATGGAACGGAATTTCAAGAACTTATCATACGCAGGAGTATGGATT